>APFE030718381.1:0-12553 GCA_000404065.3 Pinus taeda | reverse complement strand
AAAATATAAGATGAAATTAATTCAAACTAAAACTAAATTTAATAGAATGTAAAAATGAAACAGTGTAATTAATTAAATATGATAATTTTGGTTTTTGTTTATTATTTTACGAGTTGTCTTTAGTGAGATTTTTTGGAAGTTTTTCCGATGGGTTTTTTCGGTCTAATTTTTCTAAAATATGCCAATAATTTATTGAAATTACAAGTTTGATGGGTAACCCCTGCACAATCGAAGTGCCCGATGAGTTTTTCAGGGTGTTGAATCCATATATATAATCAAAAAATCAGTTTTAAATAACAAAAACCAAGATTTTACCTCAAATTTTTCCACCAAATTCCGGCATCGGAAAATCCAAAAAGTCGCACTAAAGACAACTCCATTATTTTATTATGTGAAAAGATAAAAATTTTATATACATTTATATTTTAATATTTTATTATTAGATGTATTTTTTTATGAATTAAATATTATTACATTAAAGGTGTTTTTAAAGAGAGAGTTTATAGAGCATTTTCATTGTTTGTCGATATCCAATTAAAATAAAATATGTATTGATTTTTTTTCACTCGATTGATTATTGTTTCCATATGTCTTCGTATCCTACTTTGGACCTTTTTACTTGTGACTGGCATATTCCACTACGTCACCGTAGTCGTACTTGCTGCTCACACTGCGTTGTTTCTTACATGTTTACGATTGAACTCACTCTTCTCATACTATAACAACTTCAAGTTGAATTTTCCTACATGATAACTTACTTCAGACAAGCATAGTTGCAGATTCATATAGCTCCTATCTAGGTGGTTTTTAGTTTTACGAGTTCTTATTTTGAAAATGTAGGAGGTTTTTTCTTAATGTTTGGGAAATTCAGATTTATTAATTATAAGTAAAGTGTAGATCCAATTAGAGAATTAGCTACCCTGATTGGAAGTCGAAGTCATGGTTGTAATTACAAATACTTCATATATTGATATGCTATAGTGTCATGGTTGTAATTGAAAATACCCTAATTTGAAGTCGAAGTCATAGTTGTAATTACAAATAATAAATATATTGATATGCTACAGCGTCATGGTTGTAATTGAAAATAATTTATAAAGTTATGTGTTACGATCACGAAGCCTCCTAATCATGGATTTTCTTACTAAACTCGCATGATTTGTGAAAAAAAGAGCGATTACTTGTATTTGTTTATGAAAATAGTAAATTTTGTAGTATATTATTTCTAAAAATCTTTCTAATTAAAAAAAATCTCAAGTTATACCTCTGATCGGGGTGTGTGCTCAAGTACGCCGACCAGTTATGGTAGTTAGGCCACATAAGGGAAGGGTACTACCCACCGCCCCCCACATGCTCATGGCAATGGGTGAGGTGGCCTTTCGCATGACAACTGACAGAAGGCAGGGGAGAAGTGATAGTCAGGGCCAGGGTAGTGAAGGAGGTGGGAAGGATAAGTCAGGATGGGTATTGGGACAAAGGAAGGTGGACGAGGATTATGAAGGTAGGCAAGATGGAGGGAAGAGTATAGTTGATACGGGAGGAAGGAGGAGTGAATCCGAAAGATATGGAAGCAATCAGTAAAGACCTCTACGAATCGTCTTCGGGTATGTTCACTGGCCTTACACACCCATTGCTATGTTTATTGTGTTATTCCATGGCTGGGGGGTGAGGAAGCAGACCGGGGAGGGGAATTGGGGTAAAGGCTGGGGAGACCAACATATGATGGGAGGGATGGGGATCAAGTTTGAGCCAAAGACTAGCACCAGGAGCGAAAAATGGGGCTAGGACCTTGCGAAACCACCCATAATTAAGCAAGATAGCTGGGTTACCAAGGAGGGAGGGGAGATTATAGATAAGCATAAGTGAGGGAAGGAAATTCGACTTGGTAGAGAGGAGCGAAAGCAACACAAGACATAGGGGCGAGGGAGGGCTATGCGAGTGGGAGAGATGGTAACCTAGCTCGATGGGGTGGTGGTGAGTGTCGTAAGCATAATTCGAGTCAGGCACTAGGACATTACCCCTGGGAGCAGGGGAGAGACATGCCAAAATCAGAAAGGTGGAGAGGCTACTACAAGGCACGTGACGGGTGTTGACACTTCAGGCAGAGGAGAGGCACCGCATCTTTGGGCAGAGGGGTACCTGGGAAGACGCAATTGTGGCTTGAAACGTGAGGGGAGGGGAATCAGTATCAACCTGGAAAGACATGAATCTACACCCCATGAACTAACACATATTGTGTGTGAACAACTCGGGAAAAAAAAAAAAAAAAAAAAAAAAAAGAGCGATGGCCAGACCAGCACGTGGAAGAGGACGAGGCAGAAGGGGGAGGGAGCTGCCCAGAGTAGCAAACCCGAGCACCTCGGAACCTAGGCGTGGGAGGAAGCTAGTAAAATGACTCATCAGCGAAGCGACAACAACGTATAGGGTAGGAACGGATGCAGGCATTTGCAAGATTTTAGAAGTTTGGGAGGAAAAGATAAAGCAGGAGGAGGAATCTGAAGAGGATATGGAGAATTGGCGAGAGGTAATCCCAGATCCTAGGAATACTAGGGGCAGACTCACGCAGTTTAAGCAGACACTATACCTGTACTGGCTCATGAAGAGCCTTATGGGGAAGACCATGGAGCAATTGTCAGTAGGGATGGCCATGACCCTCAAGGACATGCCCAACTACAAGAAATACCTGCAGACCATTCAATTCCAGCTGTGCAAGTAGGACATCCACCTAGATCATATTCAAAGGCACATCCCTTGTATTATTAAATTGGCGGACATACCCGAAGACTTTCCCGAAGACCCGGCCTCGATGGAGTCAACCTCAGAAGATCAACAGGATTAGTCAGGTTCCAGGATGTTTTTTTGGTTTCTTGCGGATAACATTTACTTTTATTGATGCATGCTTATGATAGATATACACTTAGACTCTTATCATGATATAGATACATATATAGGTTGCGTAGATCACCTGAATCTATATTATTTTTGAATGGCTTATAACGAGGATAGCTGGCCAACAGACTTGATTTCCCACTAGGCAAGTTGAGACCACCTATCTCACATATGTGGTGTAAACTTGTCTTTTATAAATAGAAAAAAGAAGGTCCTGCCAAAAAAAAATAATAATAATAAAAAATATATATATATTTTTAAGAATTTTCATTTTTAAATTCTCTACATTTTTTAAGTCGACAAGGAAGATTAAAGTTGTTTAGATTTTTCAACTATTTAGTTTATCCAATGTTAAACAAAAGGTTATTCTAACAAATAACCAAAATTTCCCTATTTTGGAATCAAGCGGCTTTTATCAATCAATTTAATTTAAAATAAAATGTATTTATTTATTTAAAATACTATAAAATTACTATTAATAGTTGGCTAACTTATGATTTTCAATATTTTATTATATATTTTTTAATAAAATATATAATTATTTTATAAATCTTCATGGGTTATAATTATATATATAATTTTTCATTATTAAAAAATAAAGGTTGATATCTTACAGGGTAGAATAGATGGCGATACAAGGTATAGTTTTAAGGCACTTTGTGGAGTTAAGGTTACAATTCAATCATGTTAATGTAGCTCAAACTAAGTGATTACTGGTGATTTTGATGCCTTAGATACCCCTGGGTAGCAATTTCTCAAACCAAAAATTAAACCCGTAGTCATATCATATCAAAACTCACACAACTTAACAAACAAACAAACAAAAAATTAAAAAGTTGATAATCTATATCTTTCAAATTAAATTAAATTACTCAAAAATTAAAATTTTGATTTAAAAAATAATTTCAATTAAAAAAAATTGAAAATTTTTAAATGCAAGTATTTTAATTAGATAAAGATATGTTCATACCTAAGAGATATATAATTCATTTCTTAATGTATAATTTTTCCACCTTTTAATAGATAATTATAGACATTAAGACAAATCCACCAAGTTATTATGAACAATAGCATCTACATTGAGGAGGCCCAAGTAGTTGCTAGGGTTAGTCATTTCCATTATCGTATATTGAGGGAAGCCATAGAAATCGAAAAAAGACCCAATAATCTGAATATAGATGATGGTTGGATTATTAGTAGAAGTTGGGTCCCTGTCATCTCCTCCTAGTTTTTTAGGTTTATTTTTGGGATTTATTTTGTTTGTTTATTTATCTTTGAAGGCATTGGTGTCCTTTTTATAGTATTTGTTGTTGGTTTATTGTCATCTCCTCCTAGTTTTTTAGGTTTATTTTTGGGATTTATTTTGTTTGTTTATTTATCTATGAAGGCATTGGTGTCCTTTTTATCGTATTTGTTGTTGGTTTATTTTTCTTTAGAGTTTATAGTATTGATGCTTCGTGTTTTCTTAAGTATTTTATCATCCTATTTGTTCTTAACTCCTTTTAGTATTTTTATTATTTGTTTAATGGGTCTCAGCCCCTTATTTTATTGTTAGTATTTTTGTTATTTGTTTAATAGGCCTCAGCCGTATTTTATTGTTAGTATTTGTGTTATTTATTTAATAGGCCTCAGCCCCGTATTTTATTGTTAATATTTTTGTTATTTAATGGGCCTCAACCCCGTATTTTATTGTTGACCATGTTTTATTTATTGATTATTTTTCTTTGTATTAATTTATATATATCTATATTTTCTTTTAACTTGTGTATATTTTTTCATTTATTTATTTTCCATTAATTATTTTTATTTTAGTTTATGTTATTTCCATTAATTAATTTTATTTATTAAATGATCTTGTCTCAATTAATGCCTTATCCTTTTTATAATTATTGACATCTATCCTTGTTTGGAGTTTGACTTTGACCATTTGATTCTTTTTTGAGAATATTTTTCGGCGAAAATCACATAGAGATACTTTTGTCAACGCGTTTCGAACCAACCAGTGTGGTTCATCGTCAGGACAAGTTGAGTTAGCAGATCTCGCATTGCACATTAAATAGATAGGGCAGAATATCCAATGACCGAATTTTCTAGAGAGATAACGGCTAGAATGACAACAGCTAGATTTGACAGGGAAATGGCTAATTTGACTTTGATAAGAGGTATAAACTTTATTTATTTAAATAAGTTAATTTAATATTCTTGTTAAAATAAACCTAAATAGATCCTTTTATAAATATATACTAGAATAAGTAAATTAATATATTATAATAAGTAAATTTACAAAATAGATTAATTTTGGAATTGTTATTATAAAATATTAAAACTATTAATGGAAAATAAATTTAACTTAAATGTTTAGAATAAGTAAATGAATTTAATTTAAAATTGTTTAGATATTCAAAAGTTCTTAAAAAATATTATTTTAGTTTAAAGTAAAATTAGAGTAAGCTATAAAAAAAATATAAAAATTAGGTATATTTTAATTAATAAAATACCTTAAAATATTATATTTAAAATTAAATAATTTTAATTAATAGCTTACTCTAATTTTTTAAACTTTTATAACTAAATAATTATTATTTTAAGAAACTTTGATACTTAACAATTTTAAATTTAATTCATTTATTATTCTAACAATTTTAAGTTAATTTATTTTAATTAAAGGATAGTTTTTAATATTTTATAAATAACAATTCCAAATTAATCTATTTTGTAATTTACTTATTATAATATATTAATTTACTTATTCTTAGTATATATTTTATAAAATGATCCATTTAGGTTTATTTTAACAAGAATACTAAATTAACTTATTTAAATAAATAAAGTTTATACCCCTTAGTCAAACTAGCTGTTTCGGGTCAAATATAGTTGTTGTCATTCTAACCGTTACCTGTCTAGAAAATTGGGTCATTGGATATTCTGCCTTATCTATTTAATGTGCAATGCGAGATCTGCTCACTTAACTTGTCCTAACGATGAACCACACTGGTTTTTTCGAAACGCGTGGACAAAAGTATCTCTATGTGATTTTTCCGAGAATCTTCTCAAAAATTGATATGGATCACAGAAGCCTAAATTCAATAACTTTTTGGATTCTTGGTAGTTATTTTTTTCGTTAATAGAATTTTTTAATAATATTTGCTTTTAATAAATTAATTTAAATATTATTTTTCAAATGACTAGTCGTTTAACATATATGAGTTGACTTTTACTAATATTTGTTTGAATAAATTAATAAATTATTATGATAATTTAAATATTAATGTTTCAAAAGCTAGCCATTTAATATAGTCGTTACTTAATAATTTAATATTTAACATTCATAAAAATAAATATATTGTTTAAATTATAGTCGTCACTTGAAATTATGGTTCTACATTGCTCTCTATTAAGCCTTGTCATGGTTTGCCTCTTCATATGGTCCTGATGATGAACCACACTTTTGGTTTTCGAAAGTGGTCGGGCCAAAAAATTTCTCTTATGTTGATTCTACCGAAAGATTTTCTAATTCATTATGGATACAAAAACCTGGACTTCAGAAAATAATATGCGACAAACACTTTATTCATAATATAATATATTATATATATATGAGTAAATTAAAGAAACATAAAGATTAATATATATAAATAAAGGAATATGGACAAAACATATATATGTATATAAATTAATAGAAGAAATAACATTTTTTGTGTGAGAAATAATAGTAAGATTGTGACTTTTAAATATTGAAGTAATGAAGTATAGAATAGAGAGAAATAAATAAATAAAAAGCTTAAAGTTCAATATCATTGAGTTTTACTTACTTTTTACTTTCCTTGCTATTAAAATCTTTCCATTTTCATTTTGCTAAGCTTTTTAAACTACTCACACACAAATTTGGGAATTGTTGGCACATCCATGTGTAAAAGTTTAATATTGTCCATAGCCACATTTTCAGTTCAATCAATAAACCTATATGTACATGTTCAATAAACCTATATGTACATGTTCAATGTCTTATAGATATATATATACAATGAATTTTAATTTGAAATTATGAATTTTTGTGATTCATAATATTGTAAGTTTTACAAACCACATGTTTTCAAACTACAATTTACAATAATTACTCTTATTCTTTTTTAATATGATTCTCACATTTTTTAATTTCACCTTTTATTTTGGTTTTTTAATTAGTTTTTTTCTTTGTCTTATTTATTACACATTGGTTAAAAATAAAAATAAAAAAAATTCATATAAATTCAATTTATTTTATGATTTTTTTTTTATTATTTTAATAATTTCAAATTAATTAAATAAGAATACATATTCACGGTGTCTAATTAATTCACGAAATGATCAGTTTCAAGACACTTTCTATGGTCAGATTTGTCCATAATTCTCGAGATTTTTAAGAATCATATATTGTAATATTAAGTGGAGTTGTCTTTAGTGTAACTTTTTGGAGTTTCTGATGCCGGAATCTAGCGGAAATATTTGTGGTGAAATCTTCTTTTGTGTTATTTAAACTAGTTTTTTGATTGTATATATGGGTTCAACATCCTGAGAAACCCCTAGGGCACTTCTATTGTGCAGGGGTTACCCATCAAACTTGTGATTTCAATGAATTCCTATGATATTTTAGAGAAATTAGACCGAACAATTCCATTGGAAAAGCTTCCAAAAAATCACACTAAAGACAACTCGATATTAAGCTATTTAATCTGCAAAGTTGAGTGCCTCGAGGTTTTTTAGGATGTTGAATCCATTTATGCATTCAAAGGTGCATTTGAAATAATAAGAAATCACAATCTTGTTCAAAGGGTGTTGAATCCATTTATGCATTCAAAAGTGCATTTGAAATAATAAGAAATCACAATCTTGCTCAAAGGGTGTTGAATCCATTTATTCATTCAAAAGTGCATTTGAAATAATAAGAAACTACAATCTTGCTCAAAATTTTATTGCAGAATTCCTGCAAAAAAAAAAACATTTCGTGTACTAGTTAGACTATGTCATATAAGTTAAAATTGATATGAATCATGCAACTTCAAATTATATTTTATGATCTTCTTATGTTGTTCTAATAAATTGCAAATAAAATTTAATGAAAATAATAGTGAGTATTCTCATTCTTTTAACATGATTATCATTTTCTTTTAGTTCTATTTTTCTCTCTATTAAGTCACTCTATGATATGAAGGTCACTGGTTTGAAATTCCGCAGGCAAAAATCTAGTCATATTAAGGGCTTGTGTGGCTCATGTCGCGTGCAATCCCCGAGTGATTTTGATGGCTTAGATGCCTCTTGGTCGCGCTTTCTCAAGCTAAAGGTCAAGCTTGTAAAGACTGAGATGTCTCTTGGTCGTGATTTCTCAAACCAAAGGTTAAGATTGTAAAGTCCAGGGGATACTGTGTGCATTGTTAAGGCACTCTTAGATGTTAAGTCATCTTTATTTTCAACATGACCATGATGTAGCCTCACCTTACAATTTTTTTTTTCTTTCCTTCTTTATTTTATTTAATTCATTAAATGTTTATTGTATATTTCATTTACTAGAGATTAATTAAATATTATAGGAATCATACCACTTCAAATTATATTGTTTCATTCATTAAAAGAAAATAATAATTAATATTCTTAGTTTTTAACTATTATTATCATTTTTTAAATTCTTCATTTTTTTTAATCTTTATTTTATCTAATTTATTAAATGCTCACCTTCTATTTCATTTATCAAAGATCAGATAAAAGTGGTAGAAATCATATAAAATAAAATTATATTGTTTTATTCACTAGCCCATGGCCATGAATGACCATGTGCTATACTTTTAAATGGTTAAAATACTACGATGTGTGTGTGGGGATCCTTAATTTTGTGGCTATTATATGGAAATCTATTATTTGAAGAAAGCACATGGCGTGTTGGGAGAGTGATCAATAGGTGCATACATTTCATGCAAATGCCAAAATAAGTTAAGCCATAAATACAATGTGGCTTCAAAATGTAAGAATCCATATCCATCTTTTTGAAGGTTCTTTACATCTAAATAAAAAAACAATGTCCTATGTTTTTGTTTTGTTCTTTTAAACATGACGAGTTGGTAACTTGTTGTAGTAATCCGAGCTAGGCCCAAGATCAAATCAAACCTAGAGCATATCCAACAACACCAAGAGTGTATCCAACATCATATAAGCTAGATATACCAGGAATTTATGACTTAGTGAGAGTTGAGACTCCATGAGGGTGGTCGAGCATTCTCCTAGAGCCTTTGCGACACTGATAAAAAATGCCCCCCCTGTGGGATTTGAAACCGAGTGTAGGGGATAACATTCCATTGTGCCAACTACTTAATTGTCAACTGTTACAAACTAATGCCTCGAGATGTAAGGTCTACCAAGGTATATATACTCATTATAGTGATACTCTTTGTGAAGACATGATACTTACGAAGCTTCTATGACTATAACATTTTCAAGTAAGAATTGTGGCTTTTGGTAGATTTAAAGATTCCTATTGGCTGAAAATATGATGAATCCTTTACATCTAAGTAGATTTCAAGAAAATAAGCTCTAAGGCATCCACTAAGTTCAAAGGCATTTTCTATTAGGTATTATTTAAATATAAAATATTTGAACGAAGTTCTCTTTTTTCCTTTAACAAAATAATTTTAACATAGTTGGAAAGCAAAAAGAGCATGTCACTATTTTCTTGTAGTTGGCATATCAAGTTTTTGACTCGTAAGTAATAAACAACCTACTACAAAGTATTAAATTCTTTGCATGCAAGGATATATTGGATTCAAAGTTAGTGGTGCATGCCCCAACATGCAAAGCATCTAATTAGAATAGGGAGGGGCCAATAATGTCTCTCGTTATATGTTTTGAACATTATTCTATACACAATAGTAGAAGGAAAAATTGTTAACATAATAAAAGTTTACAGGGAAATTAGTAATCATGGATTTTTTGCAAGGTTGCAAATTGTACGTGCATGGGGCTGCTTAAAGTTTAATGGTTCTCTTGTAGTGTCTTTTCATCTACTTTGCAAATAACTAGAGCCAAAAATGAGTATTAATGTGAGAAAATTCATTAAGTTAGGAAACCATGAATAAAAGGTATATCTGTGAAATATTTGGATTTGAAAATGTTTGTGGAACATAATTGAATTACAATAGTTTGTGGAAACCAAAATATTAATAGAATATAATAGACCACAATTCACTACCCGAGAACAAATTATACTATCTTTTTACAACATATCCAACTTATATTATCTTCTGTGTTCCTTTCCCCCGCTTTGGGGTATGCTAGTTATGGTTTGTCGTTGTGTCAAGAAATATTGTTCAGTGTAGTATGGTAAAGATGTCATTATATTTAATTTTTGAGATGTTGTAATGTCCTATCTTGTTTAACATTTGACTCGATAAAATCACATTAAAAAATATAAAATTAAATTAAGTTAATAATTTTGATAATCCATAGCTTTTCTCATGGTATTATTCTCTAATGTAACATATTTAAACTCGTGCATATTGTTTTTTAAAAATCACAATAATCTAAATTTACCCAAAGTACAGTGTGTGAATAATATTAATTTATTCATTTTTACACTGTCTATTTGCCCAACTTGTTTTGTTTAGTTGCAGAGGAGAGAAGAAGAGAGATCATTAACTAGTGATTTTGGATTCTAAAGTGGAAAAGCTTTTTTGTTGTCTTATTTTAAATATTTTTTCAATTTAGAAATTGTTTCATATTAATATTGCATCACAAGAATTTTAACTATTGCAATATATATCCAAGTATTTCAATTAAATATGTGCAATTATTTATCATTGAAGTTTTAAAAAAAGAGAGGAGGGTTAGTCATTAAGACAAAACATAAGAATCAACGATCAATCAAATAAGCAGGTTGTTCGTCTCCATACAAAATAATAAGAAAAGACAAGTTTGTCATCTCATATCCAATTATGGTTTAGAAATAAGAAACCAAACGAGAGTACTATAGTATATATGTTTAAATCAAATTGTTAAGCACTTAAAGGAGGCACTACCTATCCTTGGGATATAATGTGATAATTTTTTAATTTAAATTTCTATCATGGCCACTCTCAAGTTACTTCAACTTCACAAATTAAAAATTAATTTGATAAAGTTTAATGATCACTCTATGGGCGTGTTATATTAAAAAAATTCTTGAATGCAAGGAATTTTTAAGATTGAAAGAAAGTAAAAAAACATTTAAAAAAACAAAAATAAATAAATAAATAATTACGTGAGATTCATGTTGCCTTTGTGTTTTCAAATTCTCCCTCTCTACCTATAACACTCTTAAATTCGAGAGGTAAAGTGTCAAAATATTTTGGGTGAGTAAATTATTTTAATAAAAAATAAATATGTTTTTCCAAAAAAAAAATATAAGAGATTAGAATTGTTGTTATTTAAAATTATAATTTACTTTAAAAATTACATTGAAATATATTTTTAGGTTAATATTATAAACTTTCCCCCAAAAATCTATAATAAATTTATTTTTTTTTAATGCTATATATTTTAATTTTTGCAATTGGTTATTTATTGTGATTATTTTGAAATCTTATTTAGAGTTAAAATTTTAAATATATTAACAATCATTATTTAATTATATGGTAAAATAAATCTTAATTTATAATTACTATCCATAATAAAGTGGGGTAAATATTGATAATTAAATTTTTTGTCATATTGTAAGAACTAATTTTTTATGTGCTTATTAATTAAATGTAAATATAATTACAGGGATCGTTATTTTAATTTATATGGTAAATGAGATTTTAATTTATAACTACTATTTATATGTTATATATTTCAATGTGATATGTATATTGTGATTTTATTTTATCTAATATAAAACAAAATTACAATAAGGATAATGGATGGAAGATCTGGAATTTATGGGTCCCTTCTGTTTTGTCCTATGCTTCGTCCTTTTGGTTTTCTCCTCTCCTAAATTTCATTCTCTACTTTTATTTTATATATAGATGGCTCCTATTCATTTGTACTAATTGTTGTAGCTAATTCTAAATGTTTCCTAAATAAAATTGGTCAATGAATAATAAACTATATAGGTTATTAATTTATTAAATAATACTCTTATTATTTAAATTATTTTTAGACTCACTATATCGTTTCAATTTTATTATCATAATGTTTATCTCACTGACTGTTAGGCTTTTACCATTGCATCTCCACTGTAAGTATTGGATTTGTGATCTCCCTTGCCATCTGTGTCCTGATGATGAACCTCATTAAGGGTTGGAAAGGCATCGACCCAAAATTATTAATGTGATTTATCTGGAAGAGTTCTTGAATCACGAATCATAGAAGCCTCCAATCTAATACGAAATTATAATATTAAAAAACTAAATTTAAAAAATGTTTAGATCTAATGTCTTACATCTAATGCATACACATCTGCCCTATATCAAGTTGTAAAGCACCTCCCAGTGCAATAATGCAATCTTTTGTAATTGTGCATGCCAATCCATTTACCTCTAAGGAATAAGAGAGGCCCTGATTTAGCCATTGATTTTTAAATCTCCCAATGTTAATTTACACCCTTCATTGGCAAATAAGTCTGCATTTTTATTGAGATTTGGGAGAACATGGAAATATGCTATTGAGGAGAGGCCCACCT
>APFE030718377.1:0-20837 GCA_000404065.3 Pinus taeda | reverse complement strand
CCCAACAGTCCTCCTAAACTTTAGGGACTCGGCTGCCCAAAACTTGCAGTTAACAGCAGTCCTACTTGACTTGCTTGGCTGCCCTAGTGTTAATCGATTTGGTGGCCCTTGAACTCTAAGATGATGGTGGATAATTTGAGGTAAGGGCCCATAAATGAAGGGGACACCTTCCTAAAAATCCTCTCCACGAATTTGGCTGCCAAGTGCTCATTTAAAGCTTTGATTTTCTCTCCAAATTGACCAAAAAGACTGCATAAAGCACACATTAGACTTGTTTGCATAATGACTAACCCAATTCACTCTATTAGCATAAATATAATAAAAAACATGCAATAAACTAATGAGAATGGTGGATTAAGTCGAATTAGGAGGCTGAATGAGCCCATATAATCATCCATTTTTGGGGCTCATCATCATCCCCTACTGAAAGTGTTGCTCATCCTCTAAGCAACTAATCTATCTCTTAATCTCTGATGGATTTGGTGGCCTCCCTATCATGCCAAGCTTCTAAAGTAATGTCCTCTTCTCGGTCATAAAACCATGCTTTTCTCTCTACTTCTTCCCACTGTCTGTGCTCCTTTTCCTAGAGAATTCTCAGCTTCCTGTAGAACTGTCTCAGCATCCTGTAGAGAGGCCTTTGTGTCCAACATTTTCATTCTTTCTCTCTAGGTGGATGTCTTCGGGCTTCCCTGTTCCTAGGTGATGGATGCCTTTGAGGGAGACTTTTCCTTTTGTGTAGCTGAGGTGTCTACAATTGTAATTGGCTCTTTTGATTGTGGTTGGGGTCTGCCAATTTTTACCCGCATGCTCCTTCTTGCCTTAAAATACATGGGAGACTCCCTCTTTCACTTCTCTTTCTGATTTGGAGATGTGCTTAGGGTGGCCAGCACAGTTGCTGCCTCCCTAGCTAAAATCTTAGACTTCCTTCTGTTGCCCTGTTTCTAGACTTCCTGTAGAAAGTCCTGTGCTCACTGTTTTCTGGCTTCCTGTAGAAACGGTTTTCATGCTTCCTGTAGAAATTGTTTCAACTATTTTGGTCTGCTTGGCTGGATGTGGCTCTTCCTCTTTTTTTTCCTCTTCTTTTGTCTACTCTGCCTCTGTTAGCTTGCTTCCTCACGCTCTGTTTTGGCTTTCTTCTCATCTTGTTTAGCTTCTGCCTTCTCTGTTGTAGTCTTTTTCTTTTCTGTTTTTCCTTTGTTTTGCCCTCTATTTGAATGATTTGTGCTCCCTCATCATTGGTTTTTTTTACATTCTTTAGGCTTGATTCTTCCCTAGAATTGCATCGCTTCTTTTGCATAAACATGCAACAAATAAAACTGTTTGTTTTCTTCTTTTCTTGAAGCCAGAAATTTTGCAAAAAACTTGTGTTTTCTTCTAAAAAGATAGCTCATTGCCCCTCTTGTAGACTTGTTATTGCTCTTGGAATTTTCATGTTTTTCACAACAACAACTTCCAATTTTTTCTCTCTTCAAACTTTTCCAACCTGAATTTGCTTCTTAGTTTTTGAAAAGAAATCAATTTTTTTGACAGATCAGAGAACAAATAACATAGTTTTTTTCTTCTAGAAAGTGGACAATCTTGCAAATTCATTCTTTCTCACAGGCTTAGTTCCTATGGTTGCATCTCTCTTTTGAGAAAAAGGTGAGAAAGAAGAAGCCAAACTTCGAATGCAGAGGGAAAAAAGAACTGTGTAGAACTCAGAAAATATGCAAGAAGGCTTTTCACCTTTTTTCAATGTGCAGGCATACTTTTCCTCTCATTTTTTAATTTAATTCCGTGTTCAATTCACCATTTTGCACCAAAAAATCATGCACAACGAAGTTTCCCTGATCCTACCTCGTTTGGAGCTTGAAATTCGCCGAAAATCCCAAGTTTTCTTTCTGAATGGTTATTTTTTGTGTTTCCTGTAGAAGACTTCTTGTAGAACAAAATTGCGCTTCCTGTAGAGTTCGATAGGTGGGAATTTAAAAAAAACGGCAGAAATCTCAAGAAATCAGGCAAGAATCTTGTAGAGGACCACTGGTTAACTGATCTTGACGTGGTGGACGCGTGCTCCAGTTGTGATTGTAGTTGAACAGAGGGTGGTGAGAGTTAGCCGAGCATTTTTTTGATTGTTGTGTGATTTGTGGTGAGGGAGTGAAGTGGCTAGGTGTACGTGGCCACATGCAGACGGTAGTTTTGTTCATGAACTGTGCGTTTTCCCCCTATAATCACTACCATCAATTGCACTGAGGTTTAAACGGCCAACACTCCCTGTTGTTTTAATTTTCACGTGAGTCGACTATCCACGTATATTGCATGACTTCCGGATGAGCGCTAGAGAAGGCAATGTCAGGTTAACCTTGCTAGATTCATGGCTTAATCCCACCATTCCATTCATTCATGTAGTTCTTCAATTAGATTCATGTAATAGAGGAACACGTTTTAGTCACATACCTAAAGTCGAATGATTGCTGTGAGGTGCTATGGCCTTTCATTTACTGCATGCACTGGTTTTTGTGGTTGCATGGTGGCTTGGTTGCTGATTCATGGCTATTTTTTTTTGTGCAGGTATCCTCTGGCCGGATCCACACTGCAGGAGTTGGCTTCCACGTTCAGATCTGCACCCTCAAGCTGCTGATGTTGAATTTTCACAGGCCAGAAACTTGTTTTCACCATTGCTCTCGAACGATAGACCGAATTGATCTGAAACTTTTTGAGCATGTTCCTGTCATCATTATGCACCTCCCATAGAAAAATGGTGGTCAATGGATGCACGAATTTTGAGAAAAACAAAAAATGGCTGAAGATTACAGAGGTCAATTTCTCAAAAACCGTGCATCAGAATTGACTGAAACTGCTTGCGTAGGCTGCTATCACCCATGTGCATCTCCCCATGAAATAGGTTTTGAAACAGATGCACGGATATGGAGAAAATGTAAAAATGAATGAAGGTGATGGAGGCTAGTTTCTTGGAAACCGTACATCGGAATTAGCTGAAATTGCTCGGGCATGTTGCCATCATCCCTATACAACTCCCTGTAAAACGGTTTTGTAAATGGATGCACGGTTTTCAAGCTAGGGGAAAAAAAAATTCATGTTCTATGTATTTTTTCTTCAAAGCATTCTGCAAGTTTTTGCATGGAAAGAAAAATTGAGCTTGGGCTGTGATGCAGGAATGGAGATGATGGAGGAGGAGTTTGAAGATTGCAGGAGGAATTCTGAACCCTTGAGGAAGCTAGCATGTTCACTAAACTACCTTTTCGAAATCCATTTCCAGCCTTTTGTAATTTCTACAGGAACTTCCTGTAGAAAACACAGTTTTCATAAAAGAAGTACAATGAGGTGGAAAAAATGATGGAGAAAGGTGAGGGATGCAAACATGGAAGCTTGTAGGCCTAACCAATAGATTCCAAGCTTTAGATTCCCTTCCAAAATCGAATCTGGCTCGCCTGAAGGTTCTACAGGATGTTTCGTGTAGAAATACAGAACTTCTTGTAGAAATGCCTATAGCTTCCTGTAGAAAAGCTTGTAGCTTCATGTAGAAAGCCCAGAACTTCCTGTAGAAGGTCCAATCTCAACCCGAATGTGACGAAATCCTAGGAGAGGTGAGTGGCCATGGAAGGGGTGTCTGAGGGGGTGTCCTTGAGCCTGGTATGGACTCCTATCCTTGTTTTGCGTGCCCCTCTTTTCCTGTAATGTATTCCCTGCAGCCTGCAATTATTTACAAAGATTAGGCCTAATTTTTTTTCTTTTTTTTTTTCTTTTTTGGGTTGAAAACAACTAGGGCGCCTCATGGAAGTTTGCACCCTAATTGCCTGCCCTGGGCGCCTCCAAGGGAGGTTTTCAGCCAGGGATCTTATTCTCTTTTTCTTTTTCTCTTTTTTTCTTTCTTTTTTCTTTTTTTCAACTCATTGACCGCCTCATGGAGGTTTTCAATCAATGCAACAATCTAAGGCGCCTCCGAAGAGGTTTTCACCTTAGATTTTTCTTCTTATTTCCATTTTTTTCATTTTTTTTTTCTCTACCCTACCCTACTTGAAAAACAAAATTGTTCTCAAGTATAAGAATACTTCCAATGGAGCCAAGTGCATATCGAGATTAGAGGCAGAATGATGTGGAGGCTTGAAATTCATGCTTTGACAGCTATCCGGATTTCAGAGACCAAATGATTTGACTTTAAAGGGATTAGGCACAGCTGAAGAAGAGAGTACTGCTGCAACTTAGTGACTTTTTGAAACCATATTTCAATATAGCTCTAATATCCTTGGTCCTTTTGCTGATCTGGATCATTCTCCATATCTTCTTCTACCATGACTTTCTCATCTTCCTCTTTTTGCTGATCTTTCTCTTGAATACATGGAGGATTTGATGGTAACCATGAGGGAGATTTCTCGATCTCTGATTCTGATCTCTTCTCTTCATCAAGTGCAGCCCATGGTTCTTTGATCTTTTCTTTTGAATCTTCTTTTGCCTTTGGTCCTTCAATGTTGTCAATATAATCTCTGTTTTGCAACACTCTTCCTGAGCTTTGGTGAAGATCATTGAGCTCAAGAGGAGTCATTTGGACATGTTGTGCCTTAGCTTTGCAATTGGGTTGAGCTATTCCAATGTGCGGGTTTGGAAATGGCAGTACAGGTAGCTGAGTGGGGGTGTATATTTGAGACGGATGCGGATGGGGTTGTGGTTGGGCAGGTGGTGGAGGAAAATGAGCAGGAGGAGAGTTGTACTGGGGCCTCCACCCCTGATGAGGTGCATTCCACTGAGGTTGTTGCTGAGCATAAGAGTGAAACGAATGAGCAGCTAGTTGGGCATAACATGGATCTGTGAAGGAACAAGGAGGAGGTGTGAACGAGGAAGGATGAGCAGGGGGACCCCAAGAAGGCATGAAAGTGGCTTGATAGGGGTCGTAATAGGTCTCAAATGTCCCTTGCATTCCCTCCTGGTAGGGTATGGGTCCATGTGGCCTCCTTTGGTTCATATAATAGAGTGATTCAGTGGCTCCTTTGACTCTTTGATATGAAGCTTTAAGTCCAGACAAGGAAGGGCACTGATTCGTAGGATAGTATTCTTCACAGACGAAACACACTTCTATGGAGTGCAATGGACATTCATGCCTAGGATGCTTTCTAGTGCACCTGGGACAAAATATAGCCAAAGCCCTCTTGGCTTCCTCTTGCTTCCTTTGGATCTGTAAGGTATCTAGTTGCATGGCAAGAAACTACCTCATCTCGCTATTGAAATCTTCCATCAGATTCTCACGTTCACCTCTAAGGATTGAGTTGGAAAAAAAAGTATTGCTCCCAACATTTCTACTTGTAGCCATTTGCTCCAGTGGAATTTTTTCTTCTTCTTCTCCCCTAGAGGTTCTTTAAATATGCCTTGATGTCTGCCCAGGGGTTCTTCTTAATCACAGCCATCGAAGAAGAGAGAAGGTTGGCTGTGTGAAGTAGTGGGGGGTGTTGTGTAAGTATTTTTTTGACTTATCTCTACTCCTACCAGGTATGGAAGGAAATCTTTTTAGTTGATTTTTGTATTTTAGTTCTTGTACCTACAAAACTGAAATAGATTGAACTGCAACTAACTAAAATCTATCTTGCTGAAATGAAAATGCGGAATTGAAATGAAAGAAGGAAAGGACTAATCTATTTTGCTGAAATGAAATTGCAGGAATGAAATACTAAGCTACGGTTGCAGAATGGAAATTGCGGAATTGAAATGTTAATCTACGTTTGCAAAATTGAAATGCTAATCTACGCTTGCAGAATTGAAATTGCGGAATTGAAATGTCAATCTATGAAAGCAGGAAATGTCTACTCTACTTTTGCGAAAAATGAAATTGCAGAATGGAAATGAAATAAACTACTTAGCAGAAGGTTGTAGTAGAAAATAGAAGAAAAACAATAATCACCAATACTCTAACGCTTCCCTGGCAACGACGCCAAAAAGAGTCGTGAGCCCCAGTGTTGTAGCAATAATGCTGCAACTCCTGGAACTCCCTTCTTTACTTTTATCCACCCGGTAGTTCGTAATAAACTTGGAAGCGACGGTGTTGTATGCACAAGTACTAGCTCTTGCCGTAGCTCTCACTTAGTCAGCTGGCACAAGTCTGCTAGGGGATCAAGCCAACTTCTATGAGCTTCGACAAGAACCTTGTTAACTGATGGATGGAAGCTAACTCGAAGGAAGCTAATCTGTTTATGAAAAGACACCGAAAAGCTGAAAGAAAGCCCAAACCCTAATTTTATCATCTATTCCTACTGATGCGAAAAAGAGGATGCAAGCTATAGAAAGAGATTCCAATACTTCTAGGAAGGTAAAATACATGTGCCTAAGATATTTCTATCTGAAGAAAACATCTTTTTGTATTTTTGAATAAGTTTTCAGAATTATCATGCATGTGTTTTTACTATTTTTGACTGTGTAGAGGTGGATCGGCGAGAGGAAATGCTTGGAAGAGTTCAGGAAGGTTCAGAGAGGGCATAAGGGGTCCCTAACACCCTTCCAGAGAGTTTCACAGAGTTTTTCTATCAAGAAACCTCATTCGTGAGCTTCTACAGGAAGTCTACAGGGGTTTTATAGGATGTTTAGGAATTTCTACAGGATGTTCAGAAATGGGATTTTGGAGGATAGATGAGTGAGGAAAGATGAAGGAATGGGTATGGAGGTGAAATAGGGGTGTAGGGGAGTTCAATACTTGGAGGATGGAGTTGAGAAGTGGCGCAGATGGTTAGATTTGTTCAAGGAGGGATGAAATGATGTTGCACAAGAAGATGAGATTCATGGCAAAGTAAGCGAATGAGGCAAATGTAAGGTAAGGGTTCTAAGTGAAGGATGAAGCAGGTAGGTTGGATGGGGTATGGGTAGGTGAGGAAGGATAAAAGGTACTCTACAAGTGGTTTTTCGAATCTGACAAATGAAGACTTGGAAAATCAAGAACCTAATTACTTTGACCTAATCTGACCTAGATAACAGCAAAGGAAATGGACAAAAGTCTATTTGCAGCAAAATCATATGAAGTAACTATGAAATTGAGCAATCATAAACCTAAGCATGCCATCAAAATTGATATCAAGTTTGACAACTAATAATCCAACACTAATACTTGCATGGTGAAGTAAAGACAGTGCTTTTGGTGGTAGCAAGGTCACCTTGGTCCCAGCTCATGATTCCACTGAGGGGGAGGTGAGATCCAAGGTGCTTTGTAGCCTTTTTCTGAATATCTTCCTTGTGATTAACCTATCGAGTAAATCTGAACATGAAAAGCTACTTTAATCATCAAAATTGACCTAAGGAACAAAGTAATATTTTAATCTAAATAACAAATTTTATTCTAAGAATGCAGCAAAGACACATGAAAGTAAACAAAGGAGTTACTGGGAACTTGAGATGGGCCCAACCCCAAGAGCTACAACCTCCTAAGAGAGATTAGAGCTGGTGCAAAGCTGGATTCATATTTATTGATCAAAAGAATAGTTACATTCCAAAAACTATCCACAAGGAAAACTTGAAAATGTGCTGAAATGGAGAGTTAAACTATTGCCTAAAAATGACTAAAATTGAACTACAAACTAGCTAACTTCTGCCTGCAAAGTGACTAACTACTAGCTAACCCAAATGAGGCCCTAAGCCCTCTTATTTATTCAAATTGAGTACCCCAACAATCCTCCTAAACTTTAGGGACTCGGCTGCCCAAAACTTGCAGTTAACAACAGTCCTACTTGACTTGCTTGGTTGCCCTTGTGATAATCAATTTGGTGGCCCTTGAACTCCGAGCTGATGGTGGAGAATTCGAGGTAAGGGCCCATAAATGAAGGGGAAACCTTACTACAAATCCTCTCGCTTGTTCTTCCACGAATTTGGTTGCCAAGTGCTCATTTAAACCTTTGATTTTGTCTCCAAATTGACCAAAAAGACTACACAAAGCACACATTAGACTTGTTGGCATAATGACTAACCCAATTCTATTAGCATAAATATAATAAAAAACATGAAATAAACTAATGAGAATGGTGGATTAAGTCGAATTAGGAGGCTAAATGAGCCCATATAATCATCCATTTTTGGGGCTCATCACATGGAACGTGTGATCTTTTCCTGGCCTGAGCTAATGATGCTTTTCTGCTGCTCGGTGACCTCTGGTGGCTTCAAAGGTTGTGCCTGTAGATTCAGCTCTACAATCTGCAAAATGAACTCCAATTGAATCTTTGTGGCCTCCTCCTTTGCTTCACGAAACCCACTAGCCAGCTTGTGGATTCGTATGCCAATAGGTAAATCGCCCGCAATCTCCAGCTCAGGGGCACGTGAACATGCTTGTCCTACCAGTTGATCCACTTGTTAACTCTATGTGATGACTTCATCTCGTTGGAGGCTCAACTGTTCTATATTAATTCTCTATTCGTTGAGTACCTGTTCCACGCGCCTCTCCGTGGCACGGAGCTCCATCGTGGCGCTATCCTGGAGCTGGTACAAGATTTCGCACAGGAGGGCAGCCAAATTGAGTCCCAGGCCCATAAGCCATCTTACCACAGCTCTGTCCTCCTCATTTTCTATTATTAATGCTCCTACTGGAATAACGATAGTATGAGCCAGTTGGGCCTTCAACAGTTGTTTAGTGGTTGACATATCTGTAACCCCATGAGTAGCAGTGGTTCTCGTCTGCATTGTTTGTGTCTCAAGTTCTTGTAGCTATGCGCGGAGCTCCCCCAACACAATCTGTTTCTCTAACATGGTGTCATTGATTGCATCCTGAGTGGCTTCACGAACTGTGTCCCCTATGTCACCTAGGTTGCCCTCAGTCAAGGTGGTGAGTTCTTCGTCCCATTTAGATGCCTTGGCCTTCTTCCATGGCTTTGTCCGTTTTATTGGAGGCAGTCGTTTTAAGGGTGCACCCATGGTGGTTGATGGTGTTCCTTCCATCCCTTTCTCTGTGGCCGACTCTATGGGCACCTTCTGATGACTTTCATCTGTTGCAACCGCTCCAGTTGGTGGTTTTCTTGTCGAAGTTTCTGCCACTTCTCGGGTTGCTCAAACTTCTGCAGCATGTTGTTTGTTGCACTTCTGCTGTGCGGCGTGCTTCACTTTAGCCTTTTGTTTCCTGATGGTGGCCTCATCGTGCCCCACCACATTGGTCCATGCCATTCCGATGGCCAAGTATCCAATACTGCATCGATAGCTTCGTCAATGGCAAGGAAAGGAAGTGTAGTCCACATTTGGTCGGGGCCCTTGCACGCTTGGATGTAGACAAAGTGCAAGTCTTCTTTAAACTCAGCTATATGCTTCACACTGTCATAGATTTCGGTGGACGACCGGGGTTGCTGGGTGACCCAGTGTCAAACATCTGCCTCCATCAATATCCAAAAAATCTTGATGCCTAGTATTCTTTCAGCATCCCTGGTCGCCCAGAGCGATGCAAATCTGGTGGCTTTTGGCCAATCCCGGTCCAAGGAGGGAAACTGACTGCCTTCAGGTAGGTCAGTGGTAACTAGGACAATGGACAATAATAGCCACACGTAGTGGAAGGTCTTTCCCTCCTCTTGGACCTCCCTACATTTGGTCAAGAATTCTTCACAAAGGAACTGCACCCAATTGAACCGTTCTCCAGCTGCACATTCCTCAGCTAACACAATGATGATCGTTGGAACCTCGGTGTCACGGCATTTCCACATCACTTTCCCGGCCAGCAACTAGGTAGCAACGTAGAGTCCTTTGTCCTAGATACTATCAATAACGTACCCTCTTTGTCCTTTCTCCAGCTTATATTTCCTTTTCAGGGTTTTGGTCATCGTCACATCGCCACTCTTATCAACAATTTCCTGGGGGTCTCTTCCTTCACAGGGAAGCAGTGAGATCCTATGTATGAGTTCTGTCGTGATTTGGATGGGTTTGCCAATCCATAAGTATCTGTCATGTACTAGACACAACAACTATCTGATTACCAAGATTGTAATAGGGGGCCGAAGAAAGTGGGGAACAGACAGGAGACAGAGCAACCCGACATTCTCCACCTTTTGCAGCCATTCCTTGGGCTGAAGTGTCATAACCATCCCTTCCGCGCTCTGCTCCATCAATTTTCTAGTCGCCAAATGGGGAAATTTGGTTGTATCTAGAAGGTCCTAGTCTTCAAATTTCATCATCGCAATGCGGTTAGTCACCATGCTTTAAACTGGAACCCCTTTCAGAAGAGACGGGGTGGTGATTATATTGTCAACATCATCCAGATTGGTAGGGACCTTAGCCTCCCCTTTCCTTGGAAGAACATACGTGGGATGGCGCATTGGCTGGACAGTTTCCTCATCGGGGTTTATTTCTTTGACATATGTCGGGGATCCCTTGTCTTCCTTGTTACTTTGAATGGTAACAGTTTTTCCCTTTTCTTCCATTGTGAGCCTATTAAGTGAAGATTTCGCGGTGGCTGCCTCACTAGTCCTGGTATCTGGGGGTCCTTTTTGGTCCACAGCCTCCTAGGTGATTTAGGGAGTTTGGCTACCTGCGGTGTGGGATTTTGTGGACTCTTTGTGGTAGGGTTTATTGACTTGAGAAATGACTCTTGGTATTCCTTTGGCAGTGCCTGAAACCATGAGCTTTCGTTCAATACCTTGTCATTCATCTTGATCCTTTTGGATGGAACCCAAGGTGTCCTATTCTTCGAAAGATCAATTTTTTTGGTATGCCCCTTTGCTTGCTTGATATATATGATTTCAAATTCAAAGTCGGTAGTTCGTCCCCCTCATGGCTCAATAATGTGAATTTGGCAGTTATCCTTGCGCCTTAATTGCCCGCTGCCCGCTCCTCTGTGTCTTAAATGGTACATCTTGTCATGAACAGTACCTGCAATAGTCGCCTTCCATCCTCTTCCCGCGACAGGGCAACCCTGGTGCGCCGGTGCGTCCTATGCAGTTGACCGTCCTTGCACAACTTTTCTACAGCCTGTTTTATAGTCCCACGCCCTCTTCCAATTGCGTGGAGTGTTAGGACTGGGCCTTCTATAGATAGTCAGGTGGTCGCACCCATTGTATGAACCTTTTGCATTCCTACTAGCCCAGGCTACGAGCACCATTCACATTCCTTTGAGTTTGATGGTGTATCATGGTATGTGTTTCCGTGTGTCCTAGGGTGCAGGCGTAACCATGCTAACACAGTTGCGGCTTGTCCTAATAGTGTAGGAGAGCCGGCTAAGTCTGGTGCCTTCAATAGGTCTCGCGCATTGCCTATGTGGGTGAATTCTAATTTGATTTTATCAATTTATTCATCTAGCTTCACACTTTTCTTTCGTAGTCTGGCCCCCATTTCCACTAACTCGCGAAGTCTCATTTTTCTGCGCAGAACGACTTCCCATAACTGTCGAATCCCATCACACAGGTCTTCAGGTGCAGGTTAGATCATGGGGGAAATGGCCCGTCTAGTCGTGGATAGAGTTCCCTTGGCATACCCTACTCTGGGTATGGTCGTATTGGCCTAGCAGACCCTTGCTATGTGCAAATTTATTTGGTGTGATGGTCACGCAACATACAGTCGTGCCCTTTGTTGTAACTAGATGACTGCCCTGCTCTAGTGCGCATGTCCTCCAATACGTACATGGAACCACCTTCTCTTTCTCAGCTTCCACTGTGCGTGTGGCACTTCATCTGACGCACCATGCAGCTTTTGGGTGACGATTAAGGTGCCAAGGTTGGTGAACTGCCCCTCACTAGTTTCACCGCTAGCTGTTGACCATTGCTTTACTTCAATGGTTATGCACCGCAATGATCTAATCATCATATTATAGTTGAGTGTGGTGACTTCCTGCAATCTATTTTGCCATATTTCCATCTCCTCATCTATATCTGATGCGCACAAACTATCGCGCTCCCATGAGAAGCTTTCGTCTACTGAGGGATTCACTTGACCCTAATCTTACACTGTTATCTAGTATACACAGTCCAGTTCATCGTCATTGTCCGGTGTAGCAATCTCCTTCAGCTGGGTCTAGCGGGATAATTACCTATAGTGACTTCTTTTCGAATGTCATTTTTTGCATTTTCAAGTTGATGACCCCATTCATGTCTATGGTGCAACCAATTCCTAGCAATGCAGGGTAGGGATTAGTGTCATCCACAATTTCTATTACCTTGAAGTCGGTCTGCGTACTTATGCCTTCAATGTCCACTGTCACTCCTTGCAGTCAGCCCATCGGTAGGATCTTTTGCTGGTTGGCCATCCTTAATTGAATAAGAGACCACTGCAATGCGGACCTACCCATGCATTCCCACATTTTCTTAGGTAGCACATTTGCATCTGACCCTAAATCTAGAATGATTTGGTCCATCTCATACTCACCGATTTGCATTGTCATACACATCTCCCGTCCAGTATGCATAGCATGTCTTCCTAGTTTCTAGACTACGTGTAGCTTGCCCGACCCTGTGCACTTAGTGATCAGCTCTTGTAGTCTCTTAAGGGTTGTACTATCACGCAGTAGCTTCATACACGTCTCTAAAAAGGTCGTAAGCATAAAGGGATCCATCCCCAACTTAATTAGGTCCCTCCTACCTAGAGTAGAGACTTCCGTGAAGCTCTTCGGAGCTTCCTAAGGCGTCTTTGTCCCTTTTTCCACTTCAAATTTGGGTTCCCTTGTAGGGGTATCGTGACCCTTTGCATCTTCTATAAACTCCTTTCGCTCATCTCCTCTCGTGGGTGCGCCACTCCTCAATACCGTATTTATGATGCGGTCTTCTTCACGTGATTTTGACCTCATCATTTGGACATTTTGAGCTGGAGTGGGCTGTAATAGTCCCTTCTCATGCATCTGGGCAATTAATGTAAGGAAATCTACCATTTCATGGTTGAATTTCTCACAGTATGGGTAAGATATCCTCATCGGGTTAGTACAGTCGCAAGCGTAGTGTCTTGGCCCTCCACAGTTATAATAGATCAGTTGTTCGTGCCCTTACCACGGCCCCATTCCTCTTCCTTAGTCGTGTCCTTGAAATCCCCCACGTGGCCCTACGGCTGGGTCAAACCCTCGCGCTTCAGTCTACACTCGATAAGTTGGGGTCCTTTCCATCATTAAGTTGTAGCTCAGACATGTTCACTCATCATGACCCACTGATCTACAAAAGTTGCAATACAACTGTTGCAGGGTCTAGGTATACTTCTAGAATAGGTGGCAGTTGTCCATTGCTTGCTTTCCACCCACTTGAAAAATCGTGCACCAGAGCATGGGTGCCACACTTGGCCCTGCTTGTACCTCTAGTTTTAGTGGCATCGCCCCCCCTGCCAAATAGTTTGTGAAGATGGGGCAATGGTCCTTATCTTGTGCTTGACTTTTGCATTTAATGCATCCTACCTCTATACGTAGCTGCAATCGGGTCATCTTTTCTTGCTTCAAGCTTTGCATTTCTAAGCTCAAGTTTTGTAGTTGCATGTGGATTTGTTGAACTCCCAACCCCGGATCCTGTATTGGAGTTTCGTACAATCTCATCGCGGTTTCTAATGCTTTGGCTTGGGTTGAGATCTTTTGCTGTGATATCGACGTCCTTAGATGTTGTGTCAAGGATGCCACAAACCATGTGCAGTGCTACGCATCCGTCAATGTCATGTTAGTGTCATGGATTGTGCTCTTTAATCTCTGATCTATATCCCATGGGGTTTCACTTGGTAGCATCACTATCTTTTTGAACCAATGACTGACTATGTCTCTGATTTTGGTCGACCAAATTCTTTGTCCAAGGCATCCTGGATCGTCGTTATTCCCACATTCGGATGATCGCTTCAGTACTTTATATACCATGTCAACACACAGTCCTGCAATGCGCTAACCAGGGTAGCCTTTTTGATGTTATCATCCGTTATGCCTTGGGCTTCCCAAACAGCCCTTACCACAAACCAGAACTAACCTGGTTCCTCATTTCTTGCACCCTTAAATACCAGAAACTTGACTGCGCTCGCCATCCCAAACTTCGGTGGTGGCGGAGGTGGAGGTGGAGTGGGTGAAGTTATATTCGATGTTGGTGAAGTAGGTGATGGCGTAGGTAGAGGTGGTATAAGTGGAAAGCACTACTTAATCAACTGGACTACGCTTCTTGGAGAGAACCTCGCAAGCTCCTCCTCGCTCTCCCGTGAAATAGAAATTAGTGGATTGTTCTCGAATCCTTCGGTTCCTCGGTAGCCTCTTCCACTCTGTGTTACGCCAGATATCAATAAATGCACATAATCTATTTTTTCACACAAAATCATTTTATTCCAAGTGTTCAACGATTTAATATACTTACCCTGGGGTCCTTGGAGAAAGCGCCTTTCTGCTTCACTATAAATCACAGTTGTGTTTATCACAAACTCGGTAATAAACCCTCCTATTACCCGATCCAACCAGTGATCTACTGCATGTGCGATTTTATCTTCGAATGCTTCTAGCCTGCACACCAATTCTGGGGTCCACACAATAGGTTGATCTAGTCTACACCTTCCCACACTGTCGGCTAACCTTGCAATCCACTCGTACAACTCTATCAGGAATGTTATGAAGAAGATTTCATGGATATTTGGGTATATGTAACGATCCAACCACCCTTCCTCCAATATTCGTGGGTTTCTGTTTTCCTGAACCACGAACACGTGAAGCTTCTAATCTAGCCAATCTTCAAGCTCTTTCTTTGTAGGATTCAAGTGTTCTGACATCAGACATCGCTTAGGAAAATCCCGGTCCCAAAAATAGAACCATTTGTTGGATTATATGGGCTTGACCTAGGTTCGGAAGAGTTATTTAGCCAAACAAATCCCGCAGCTACCAGCCCTTTCAGCAACAGCCCGCGGAGCGCAGATTGAGGTCTCACCCAAGGTAGTAGGGGAGGGTGCTGGAACTAGGTTTCTGCACCCTTGGGAAGTCTTGATGTGGTCTGGAAGGTTCACACACCATTTTGTGGCTTCGCGCCACTCTACTCCACGTAGATCCGGACCCAGGAAATTCCTTAATACTTATTAATGTGCTGTTATAGATTAGATTTACCTTTTATGGTCTTTAAGCAAAAATTTAACAGAAATAACTAGTTTCCACATCCAAAACAGATATAGATTTGCAAAAACTTATAATGTAAGCATACGTGCATAAAACAGTTATATCAACCATAAAGTAGCCAGATCCACAATAGTTCAGATTTAACACAGAATTTCAGAATCAACTTATCTTTATTCAATTCTTCCACTAATACATCCAGATCCGCCCTGTGCACTCAGCTACAGGGGTCCGTGCACATAGCTGCGAACTCTACTAGGCCTCTGCGCACACAACTGTAGAGCCTATATCTACCTACCACCACCCTTGATTCAGACTTATAGATGCTTCAAGACTTTGTTCTTCAAAAACCCATTACATTCCAAATCTGAAAGTACACACCAAAAAACTACTTTCTACCCTTAGAGCCTCACTCTATTTATACATTCCCATGGTCCGTAGACAATGGGCAAGCTGACTTACTTCCGATTATTCTATATTATTTCTTGGGTGAACAACCCTTTGACTTGACTCATTTACAATTCGCGCTCGGTGCACTTCACGGAGTCCTTACCATACCTTTCCCAAAATTGTGAGCTTTGAGCCCCAAAATTGTTACGTGGGCCCTCTGCTACCCAACAATTATTGTAGAACTAGGGACTTAAGGGAGGAAGTATTCAGAATGACACAGAAGGAGGGTGAGAGCCTGGAGGACTATGTAGAGCGGTTCAACTATACTTTTCTAAGGTCTAAACACAGTGATTTAGACCATGAGATCTTGAAGACCATATTTATAAGAGGAATGAGGGACGACTGCCTTGATACCCTAAACCTACTAGGAAAATGGGACATATCTTAGGAACCATTTGCCAAAAATGTAAAGCTCTATATAAGATGCTCTAGAGGATCTTCTAAGGGAAGAAGCACAATCCAAGATGCCTATGCCCAAAAACAAAAATTTGTAAGTGGAGGAGTAACTAGAGCAGAGATTGGGAATTTATTTGAAAATTTCAAGACCGACATCCTCAGTACTCTATCTGCCTAGATGACGACAACACATATCAAGAAAACACAAGTAGAAGTTGATACACCTCTAGCTGTGTTATGCCCGAATTGCCGGAAGAAACATCCATTGAGGGAGTGTGAAATGAACAACATCAAATTGTACAATATTTGCGAGCTGGAACACTCGACAAGTCAATGTCCAAAGCTTCCTAGACTGAAATCGGTACTTAGAGAATTGAGTGAAGAATTTTAGTCCTCTTATTTCATCGCACCTAGGAGACCATGGCAACCACGACCTCTAGGTATGCCCTGTTTGGTCAATTTAGTGTTGTCTAAATTGCTATCATAAATTGTCAACCCGGGGCTCGTAAGCTGATGAAGTGAAGTGTACAATATGTACTTAAGTAGCCTTTCCTAGTTCTTTTTGTCGTTTTTAGTTTATGTCTAAATTATCTTCCTAATATGATGTGATGAAGCTATAAACAAGTGAGTGAATGTGTGTGTATCTGATGATTTCTAAATGCTTCTTGAATTTTAAAGAGAAAACTTGAACAATGACTTGAAATGGAATTAAAGCATCAAATGAAAGTAAAGCATTAAACAAAAGACTAATGGCACTAGTCCAATACCTTTACTGCTGATAAGAATGAAAATGGTATCTACATTAACTCAGATGAAAGCAAAACACTACTCTAGAAATCCAAAAATTAAGTGACAAATCACACTACTTAATTCTCCCTTAACATTCTGCCTTTAGCTAAATTGATCATGTGAAAAAGAGTTAGGAGTGAATTAGCAATATGAGTCTAAAACTAAATAAACCAAGCTGCAATTAGATGATGTTTTGGTCCCATAAAAGTTAGTGAATTATGATAAACAGAACCATTAAGAGATTAGCAACTTGACAAAACTTGACAACGTAAACTAAGTAAAGAACTAACTAAGCAAGGAAATCAGAACGAAAGTCAGCAGTTTAGATAAGACAACTTCAGATGCCACTAGTGTTAAAAAGAAGTAAAAGCACACTGTCCCGGGCTCCTAATCAAAGCTATAAAAACACACTGATCAGTCATGAAAAGTACAGAAATGTAAAGCAGCATAATTCAAAACTGTACATTAATATACATAATCAATTAAAGAAAAAGAAATGCAGGAAAGTAAATTCAAAGGCTACTATACAATGGTTGTAGCAGACAGGGGCCCTCCATCCACTTCAACCAATTAAAAAATCAGCTACGCAGATAGAAACAGAACTGTATTCTTTGAATTAAATCAACTCATAACAAAACACAGTGGATAGCGTAAACGCTTTATAAAAAGGTCTTCAAAACAAAGTTTACAGCAACAAAATATTAACTTTCAAAGACTAACTAATCAGCGTGTAGAAACGCTTTATTTATAGCAAGAACATCAATTGTTCTGTGCATAAACTAAGCTAACTAACAGCTAGGAAAAAGACACGTTCAACAGCACCGTGCACGGATCTAGGGAACGGTCATCATGGTTTAATAAATCCGATGTTGGATTCTTGTCCCCTGTAGTCTTCGTGGCTGAAGAAGAGGCCAGTTGTGACTTACGTGCTCCAACTGAACACGCAGATCCATGCCATCGTTTGCAACCTTGTCGTTTGACCAGAGCTACCTCCACGTTGACCAGGGGTGTAGACGGCCAGTTTGGCTGAGCTGACAGCACATGCACCATGTACACAGTCATACAAACTTGCCCATGTGGCTCTTTTCTCTGGAGGAAACCTGGATCATAGCAAACAAGAAAATGGCTGCGGAATCTGGGATCGACTGCGGAATCAGAGATCGGCTGCGGAAACTTGTAACAGCTGCGGAATTGCAGCACTTTGGACCAAAAATCTAAACCAACAGTCAACCATTAGCATAATTAGCAAATCATGTTAAAAAGTCCTATAATGCAATGAATTGAACAAGTTGATGAAGGAAATGATGACAAAAGAAGGAAATGAGTAGGAAAAGGTTGTTGGGAGGATGGGTAAATGAGCGCAAGTTTGAGGCCCAACATACCCCCACTGTAAAGGTGTTGCATGTCCTCATGCAACCAAAACTTCATGATTTCTTAGTTTATATGCTCAGATGCCTCTGCCAAGACATCCAACTTTCTCCTTTTTCTTCTCACTGCCAAATTTACTTTTGGTTTCTTAACCAAACATCTAAACCTCAAGTTAATCAAGGCCCTGCTCAATTTCTTGCATTTCTTCTTCAATTTTCTATTCTTTTTCTGCCAAAGACCCAAGTGAAGCATTGTATTGTTATTGACCATTTTGTCCACTTTGCTTTGTTATTTCAAGGCTTCATTCTCCTGCTTAATGTGCCGGTTCAAGACTTCCAGCTCAAATACCTCTTGTTTTAGAGATTTGACCTGTTCATCATGAGGTACTATAGTGCTTGGACCGGCAGCAGATTGCTCTAAAGTCTCCAAGTAATCATATGCTTTCTGCTGGTCAGGGTCTATGTCAGGTGTTTGTCTTGGTCTAAATTCAAATTCTTGAAAACTGCCTTCTCTTTCTTGTTGGAAGGGACTTTCCTCGCGTGGAGGACTTAGCTCAACATCTAACTAAATTGGAGTCTTTTCAGGTGTGCCCAAATCAACAAAATGGGACTGTTTCCCTTTGGTCACACTCATTTTTCCCTTCAACCTACTGCTTCTCCTTACTTGTACATTAGTGCTCTTTTGCTGGGCACTATGTTTCTCTTTTTGTTTTCTCTATGAGAGGGCAGTGGTTTGAAGTTGTACTAATCTCTCAGCTAGTGTTTGGGATTCTTCTTCAATTGAGGGCTCAGGTGAAGGAAATGATTCTTGCAAAATGGCTTTCCCTTTATCCCCCTTTTGTCTTTTAGTGCTGGCTCCCTTTTTTCTTTCCTCTCGGGCAGTTTCTTGAGCAGTCTTTTGAGCAGTTTCTACAGCAGTCTTTTTGGCAGTTTCTTCAGCAGTTTCCTGGTCAGTAATTTCTTTTCCTCCTCTCCTATTTCTTTTTGGTATCCTAGGAGAGCTACTAGAGGCTTCAGCTACCTCTTGAAAATGGTTCCTAATGAGAAACTTCTCCCATGTATCATTTTTAGTTTTCAACTGCTCCTCAATTAAAATCTTAATAAGCCCATGGTGATACAAGTGGGGTTCAATGTTTCCCACGTGTTTCTGAACAGTGGTACACATCTTTCTTAGACTAGCAAACAAGAAACAAGGTAAATTGATAGCTCGGTCATCCATAAAATGCATCATGATTCTTGTATGGTATATATACATGACACCGAAACGGCCTTCACATGTTAGAAAGTTTTTAACAAGAAGCAGTAATGAAGTCCATTCCTCTTTAATGACACGTACAGGGATTCCCTTGGTGAAAATGAAAGTATCCATACCTGGATTCTTGAGCATTTTTCTCCACTCTTGATCTTCAACTGTTCTGTTTTTGAACCAGCGTTCTCCTTTTTGAGGCAATTCGGTTGTTGTGGCCAGGGTGCTCTCTGTTATGGTGAACTGCAAGTCACCTACCTCCACGGTTTTCCCGTCAAATGACCGGGAAAATGCCTTATTCACCTCCTTATGGTACTCGTTAAATTTCTGAATAAACATTAGCCATTCGGCTCTCTGCAGTGCTTCTTTTACCTGTGGGTAACCCTCTAAAAACTTCGAACCCTCCGGTTCTGCTCTTAATAATTTCCCCATTCTCGGTTCTCAGCTGTACTTAAAACTTAGACAGTGGGATATGGACGCTTGAGGAGAATGCTCTACGGGAAAATAGGGGAATTACGGTTGTACAGAGTAACCGTAATGTAATAAACAGTGAGGTGCAGAACTTGTGATCGGGGTTTTAAACAGTGAGGTGAGGAAAAACAGAGAGGGATTTTACAATGAAACGAGAGTGGTGTATGAAAGCGAGAAGGGAAACAGTGGTGTGAGGGTAAAGAACAATGCGGCTATGGGTTTATGCATGCAGGTGCAACGGTCAAATCTATAAGCTTTGAGTGGCTGCATACACTTGGCTGCAGAAATGATCGTATGTAGAGCCGTGCTACACCGGTATACGTCACTGAGGTACGAATAGTTAATGGAAGAGCAGCTCGTATCAAGTTCAAATCAATAGGGATTAGGAAACTGTTAGGAGGGTGATGAGGTGGATTAGGCGTGATTGTGGATGAGGAGTGGGATAATCTTGTCAATCATTACATTAAGTGACTCCTACCACGATTTGAAAACTATGCAAAAATGATATTAAACTGTTGATTAGAAATTTTGGAACATACCTTTATATATTTGCATCTGATTCCCTTGTTGATTATGGTGGCTATCTTTTGATTGCTTCCTGGCCTTGTAGGTGCTATGTATCCTTGCTGCTCTTTTGATGATGATACCTCTGAAATTTTATTTTTTTTCTCTTGGACACAGAATTGCTTTGTTTGCAGGGACAGAGTGTATTGGCTGCGGAAACTTGGTATGAGCTGCGGAATCTGCAACAATACTTTTCTGCCTGCATAAAGATGATTAGAACAAACTTATCTGAATGGAATAGTCCTGAGAGGGACTTTATTGGTGGAAATGAGATGGAATGAATGAAGTGAGAGATGAATGAAGTGAAATGAAGTGAAATGGAATATGGAGTGAAGCAGAATGGAATGAAGATGGAATGATGGTGGAAAGAGAGATTTTTTTTGGAAAATATAAAGTGTCAGGTGACCCTGATTTTCACCTTATATTTTCTGCATAAGACTGCCAATCCAAGATTAGTTTTCAGGCTTATACACATTTTTCTTTTTTCTTTTTTTTCTTTTTTTTTTTCTTTTTTTCTTTTTTTCTTTTTTTTTTCTTTTTTTTTTTTCAAATCAGAAAGAAATAAAGATTAGGCTGATGGAGG
>APFE030718373.1:88972-103984 GCA_000404065.3 Pinus taeda | reverse complement strand
TTGAAAATGAAAATCTAGGGTTTTGCAATTAAATCCTAGTAGTAACATTGCCTAGTGTGAAGTGTAACAATTTGATATCTATGTATTTAATGATTGTGAAAATGGAATTCTAGGGTTTCGAAGTTAGTCAAAGTAAAATCTCTGAAATATGATCATTTGAGATCTGTGTAAGATTGGTGAATTTGTGAAAATGGAATTCTATGGTTTTGGAGTTGAACCTTAGTTGAAGTAGAAATCTCAAATGAATGTTGACTATATGATAATTTGAGATTTGTTGAAATTTAGGTTTTCTAAGATTAATGTTTGAATGGAAATCTAGGGTTTGCAACTTATCCTAGTGGTGGTTGGTCATGTTAGTGACTGATTGATGGCTAAATCAAAATCTAGGGGTTGGAACTAACCCTAGTGGAAGTTGGTCAGGTTAATGACTAAGCTGTGATTGTATTTGATTGATTTGTTTGTATGAAATATAGGATTTGTATGAATCCCTAGTGTGAAGTCTAACATATTTACTTTGAAAGGTTGTTAGATGATTTTGTAGATCTATATTTGTGTGAATTTTTTCTAGGGTTTTCTATATGTTGTAGTAAGGTATGCCATACCTTTGGAAGACACGTTGAAACCCTAGATGGAATGAATGTTGTTATGAAGTAGTCTAGGGTGTATGAAAAAGCCCCTATCAAGGTGTTGAAGAGTAAATGTCTCTTTTTTATAATTAAGTCTGGGTGTGTGATATGAATAAACTTTAAATGCTTCCATGTTTTTGAAATGGATAACATCATGCTTCTATATATTTGGTTGTACTTTCTATTTAAGTTGTGCAAGTACACAGTCTTCAACTTGGTGATGATTCTCATTGATGTGATAAGCATGATGGGGATAATGATAACTCTGATGAAATGGTTGGATTCCATGAAAGATTCTCCGATGTCGAAAAGGAAGAAGATGATCTCTCAGAGGAAGAATGAATAGAATATATTTCCCTAAGATTAAGAGGGAGTCCAAACAAAGAGGTGATTCTTGGTTGAGAGGAAGGGCATAGCTTGGTATTAATTGAAGAATGAATTACCAAGGATATGTTGATGCATGGGTAGTATGAAGGAAAATATATAATTGAGGAATATTCTATCAAATATTAGGTTGATAGTCCTACTATGGAAAGTTGAGAAGCAACGTCAAGTTGTCTAAAAGACCCCAGAGGTTTGTATTTGATTATGTACATGTGAAATAATATTATTGATTAGGGTTGTGTTTGTAGAAGTGAATCTCTTCAAGGATTTGATAGCATGCTGGTTACCAATCATATTGATTGGGATAGATTGTAAATTCTTGGTTTGTTGGATCAAGGGGTGTTGATGCTTTGTGAGTGAAGCATTTCCTGGGAAGACATATGGCTAACACTTTGTGTTGATGTCTGAGTCCCAAAGTTGGAAAGGTGGTGTTGGTTATTGAGCTATGTTTTGGATACACAACTGGATTTTTGGGTTGATGGTTAGAAAGTAAGCCTGAGGGTACCTAAAGGGGTTGAAAGCTTGATTCCATATTAGTCCCACCTTGATAGATTGCCTTGGGCAAGAATCTAGTCCATGGCATTGTGGTGCCTACACTATTGAGTGACTGTTTGGATAGATTTTCCTGGTCAGGAATCTAGTCCATGGCATTGCAGTGGCTAAAGTTCTTCATGGTTTGTATAGTTTGAGATCTTCCATTGTATATGTAAATTATGAATACCCCCTAGTTAAGAGGGAGTGTTAGAAAATGTAACTATGTTTGGAATTCAATAATGTACTTGAGTCATCATGTATTGTATTTGTCAAAAGAATAAAGAAAAGAATTATTATTATTATTATTATTATTATTATTATTATGACTTATTAAAGCATGGGTTTCATGCTTAGATCACCATGTTTTAGGTCAAAATCCCTATTTAGTACTTCTAGGATTTATTATGAGTCTATAGAGTTATTGTACATTTAAAGAGATCCTTCTTGCGCTTTTGAATAATGTAAAATGGTTAAGTATTGAGTCAAATACGAATTATGTAACCTCCACACCATGTCAACCTAGAAGAAGATCAAGTCAAGCTAAGGACCCTATTTGACCCCATAAGAATCCTGTAAAAGGAAGCAAATCGAATTCATTTGGAGCATCATTCTCTCATCAAGCTTGAATTCTCTTGTAGCTGGGAAGAAGTGCGAAAATATCTTGTTGTTGGGTAGAAGTGCGAATTTCTCTTGTAGTTGGGAAAAGGTGTGAAGTCTCTTAACGCAAAGCCGAAGTGAACACGAATTTGGGGAAGTCTAAGTAGACAAGGAAAATCGAAAATTTGGTGTCTATCTCTCTCTGTTTCATGTCCTAGATTGGGAGATCGAAGTCTTCCAATTTTCACTGTTGTTGGAAGCTTCCAGTTGACGTAAGTTGTTTCTTAGTCGAACTTGCTAGAAAGGGGTCGAAATTCTGAGAGGATGACTTGGTGTGGAGGGAAGTTCTGGTCTTGTTCTAGGGTGAAGAGTCTCAAATAATACTATTTAAAGGAAGAATTATCTTCACTAGGTGTTTTTTGTGTTGTTTCTTTTAGTAATTGCTTGATGAACTAAAGAAAGAAGATATAAAGAATTGTAATAATAAGAAACATCACAAGTAATTATCAAGATCAAGAAAATGTTTATTGCATTTATGATTTTCTAACGGTAATAACTTATGCATATAGGATGTTGAAGAAATATGAAGAGTTGTATGCTACCCAAGACTTAGCATTAACATTGATGATACTAGCTTTGAAACTTTGGAGCATTACCTCATTAAGAGAATATTTGAGCTAAATACCGATCATGAAATATTAGAGCATCACTTCACTTAAAGTGATCTGAATACTAGATAAATAAAGTTACCAACTTAACGAGAATTGTACCGAGTTTTCATTTTTTAGAGGTTGCAAAAAATCATGATTTTCAGGCCGATTTTGAAGAGTTGATGCAACATCAACTTGTTTTTTTTTAACATATTTTTGACACCTTAACTTTTCTTATGTATTAAGTATGAATATTTTTTTTTCAAATGCTAGTGATTTTCATGCCAATTTTGAAAATTGTTGATGCAACATCAACTTTTTTTTTTTGGTCTCACTTATTTTTTACACTTTAAATTTTCTAATGTATTAAACTTGTATGATAATTTTTTTAAAATGTTGGTGATTTTCATGTTGATTTTGAAAAGCGTTGATACAATATCAACTTTTATTTTGTGGGGTAGGTGAGATGGGGGGCATATTTTTGACACTTTAATGTCTAAAGTTTTTAGAGTTTTGTGAGAATAATTTCGGTAAAATCACATAACAAATCATTTGTCAACGCGTTTCGAACTAACCAATGTGGTTCATCGTTAGGACAAGTTGAAGATCCGATCTGAGCAATGAGTTATATAGGGACAGCAGGCAATTCCAACAGTTAGATTGACTAACAAACAGTCAAACAGGACCTCTAACATCTAGGAATGACCAACAGCTAGATTGACTGACAAACGGTCAAACAGGACCTCTAACACCTAGGTATGGCCGGGTCCAAGATGAGGGGCCAAATTTAAAATAACTAATCAATTTATTTCTTTATTCCAAATATATCAATTGCAACATAACATTTGTTAACATTAATATTATAATTACTAACGTATTTCTTATGTATATTATCATAATATTTTATTATGAATTTATAACCCGAGAACCTAGAATAAATTCACTTAATTGAAATACCCATATATGAATATAATAAAAAGAATTATCACTTTAATTCATTAAAAAAATGGTACATGTTGTTATTCAATAATGCGTAATCTATTATGGATAGTATTAATATCATTTAAACAATATATTTCTATTTAGATGGAATAATAGTAAACCTTATTTTATCATCACGATCAATTCTAATATTAGAACTTAAAAATTAATTGTCATTATATGCAAATATCTATATTTTTTTTATTTATTAATATAAATAACCCTAGATCTATAAACCTATTTTCTATAATATCATGAATTTCCATTATGAATAACATATTAATGGTCGAATTTTACCTATTACATTTACCATTATATTACTATTTTTTGGAATGTTGGTTATTTAAGCATTATTCAAGATGTTTTCTTATTCTTCTTTGCTTCATAAGATTTTGTTTTTTAAGGGTTTTTCAAGCTTGTATTTTTTTTTTCTTATAATGATTTTAAAATAATGAAATTTTCAATTTTCCCGTGGCAAAGTTAAAAAAAATAATATAAAATTATAGTTTGAAGTTGAGATTTTTTTTTTATATATTTAAAGTGTATTGGGTAATTAAATACTTCAAAATACACATAAATAATTGACACTGAAAGAAATAATAATTTAAACATGCTTGAATAAAAAATAAAATAAAAAATTAATTAATTAATTATTAAAATTAAAATAAATAAATAAATAATAAAAACAAACAAACAAAACAAAAAAAAAACAACAAACAAAAACAAAAACAAACAAACACAAACAAACAAACAAAACAACAACAAAAACAAACAAAGAAAAAAAACAAAACAAAAGAAAAACAAAAACAAACCAAAACAAAACAAAACAAACGAACAAACAAAAACACATTTTGCATATAAACATAATTGAAAAATACACAATTCAACACCACTTTGATAAAAATGAGATATCAAACAAAAGATTTTTATAAAAAAAAATGGCATATCAAACAAAAGGGTTTTATGGAAAAAAATGGAGAAAATTAACAATTTTTTTTTATTTTTTGTCAAAAGATAATATGTAAAGTAATTTTTTATTTTTTTTTCCAGAAATGACTATTTTCTTTCTAGAAATAACAGTTAACATAAAAATTCAAGTTAAAAATAAAATAATAAAACAAAGTATAAAAAAAAATAAAAAAATCAAAAGAATAAAATAAAAATAACTAACTTGAAAAAACTTAAAATAAAATAAAAAATAATTTAAAACGAACCTTTAAAAAAAATCAAAAACATTTAAACAAAAATTTGAAAACGAAAAAAATAAAAAAAAAAATACCAAAAAATACAACAGTATAATAAAGAAAATAAATCAAAATTTGATTTTAAAAATTGAAAATATATATAAATATATGTTTCCAAATTGGAAAAAATAAGAAAGAATTTAAATATTATAAGAATTTAAAAATATCTTACTAAAAAACAATTAAAAAAAATAAATAATATATAACCAAAAATAAATTAAAATAATAATATAATATAAAAAATTAATAATAATAAAAAAAATCTAATAAAAACTATTAAAAACAATTTAAAAAGAAAAATTGGTCGCCCTTGGGTGCTCAGAATGGTTCTTGTTGATTCCCGAAATAGATAAGAGGTTGTGGCCCAAAGATTGCTTGTTGTTTCTGGGTATTGACAGGAACTCACCCAAGGGCCCAAGGCTGGCCATTTATTTTGTTTAAAAAAACATCTTTTATACATTATTTGTTTTTTTCATTGATTTTTTTATTATTTAATTTGGTTTTTTTAATTATCTTTAATTTTGGTTTTTATTTTTTATTTTATATTTTTGTTTGTCAGGTGGTCTGAATTCACTAGAGATTATATAAGACCTATGGTTTGAGAAATCATGATCGAGGAGCATTTAAGCCATCAAAATCACCTAGGGATCACACTCGACCTAAGCCACACTAGTGCTTAACATTACTAGATTTTTGCCCATGGAGTTTGGAACCAATGGCCTTCACATTATGGAGTGACTTAACAATACACTCCAACATTGTATATTCTATGCCCTGTGGCCTTATTTTTATTATTATTATTATTTTTTAATTTTAAAATTTATTTATTATGTTATTTTAGCGAGATTGTTATAGTTTTTTTATTAATTTTTATAAATTTATCATATCGTTTATAAAATTTATTTATTTGTAAATAAAAATTTTGAATTTATTTTATATTTGATTTATTTTCCTTTTATGAGTTATTTTTTTCTTATTTATTTGATTTTTTTATGATTGATTTTTGAAATTTTTTTGGGCTACTTTTTTATTTTTTTCATGTTTGTTAAGCTTGGCAGGTCCATTCCATTTTCTATTAAATAATAAGCAAGTTTACACCACACAGATTAACCAAGTGGCCTCAACTTGCCTCGAGGGGAAACCAAGTCTGTTAGCCATCATCAGCATTGTAAGCCATCTAAAAGAAAAAAAAAAAATCAATATTTCTAGCCATACTAGATACGTCTCAATCTCATGGCCAAACACTACATAACTGTAAAAACTGACATTTGCAACATAAAAATTAAAAGCTAACCGCATAGACCAAAATTATGCATGGGGATGAGTCTAATCCTTCTATTCCTCCGAGGCAGATGTGACGGGAGCTGGATCTTCAACTGATGCCACTGGCATGCCATACAACTCTAGAATGCAAGGGATATGGCAGTCATTTTTGTCCATCCCGATATCTTGTTTGTGCAGCTGGAAGAGAATTTTCTTCATGTCCTTCTTGTAATTCGACATTCCTAGAACTGTCACCACCATGCCCACATATATCTACTCCATCGCTTTGCCAAGTAGACTCTTCATTAACTAGTACAAGTACAACCTTTACTTGAACTGTGCGATTCTCCCTCGAGTGTTTCTTAGATCTGGAACAAGAGTTCTCTAGTTATACATCTCTTCCTCCATCTCGCTTCCTTGCTTTACCTCCTATTCCCATTCTTCTAGCAATTTGTGTATGCCAACATCGTCTCCTCACGGTAAGCCTCTATTGCTTCAAGGATGAAGTGCTCTATTGATTTCCAACCCCTATGAGTTTCTAACGTGCTCAGTCCCTTATCTATTCGGGGGGCCTAGCCTCTCCTGCTATGTCCAAGTCTCTCACAGCACGAGCCATGAGCTGCTTGGCAGAGCACTGTTGACACCCAAAAAAAGTTAGATTTAAATTCAGAATTTTCATAATACTCCACCTTGCCTGTTCATGTTTTTCCTCTCCTCCATTTCTCACTGCATGCATGCACGGGTGGGCTGAAGCCTGTAGATCCCAGAGAGGAGGTTTCTAACCCTTACCCCATGGCCCTCCATTTTTCCCTTCCCCCTTACTATGGATTATATGCATGTCATCCCGCCCCATCTCAAGCCGAGCCCACAATCCCTCCTTGATTCTAGCAGTACGCCTGTAGTGGTTCCATATCCTTGCTCCTTCGGCCCAAAGAGAAGTGGCTTTGCCTCTGAGGTCCCTCCAACTAGTTTTCCACTCATGGTTCCTGGCCTTGCCACCTATCCCAAGCGGTTTCCAGCTACCCCAGCGGTTTCTTTGTAGACTATAGTCATGGTTGCGACCCCAACCCCCTGCCACTCTCTACAAACCCCAGCCCCTCTTGAATTGTGGTGCCTCTATCCAATATTCCCCCAGCCTTAGTTATAGAGCATAGAACCTCACAACCCTGCACAAAGCTTCACTCCCCACCCCCCACAGTCATGGTTTTTACCCATTTGGGAGAAAGTATGGACACAAAACCAAGCCATGGCAAGCAATTGCCTCTCCCATTGCCACCAACAACATTCTATTCCCCATATTTTCAATCTCTTTCCCCTCCTTTCCCCTCAACATAACCCCAACTAGAACATAGATTCAATGTTGAGGCAAAGTCGAATTACATACTCGGTTTCTGTAGTCGTCCATCCGCGACCAAGGTTCCTCCCATTTCATCGACCTTCCACTGCTCTGTATCACTAGCCTTCTTCGCAGCCTTTCACTCCTGCATTGCACGTTGAATGACCTCGCCTACTCCACCACCCTACCTTATTTCTTATCCCACCACCTTGCCCACTTCCCCAACAGGCATTCATGCCGAAGGACACCGCACCAGCTGCCTTGAGCATGTGGGGGACGGTGGCAATAAGTGTGTAGGTACTATGCATGGCTACACCGAAGTTGTCCCGACTGACGGCCCGCATCCCGATTGGGAGATTATTATTATTATTATTATTATTATTATTTGTCATTAACTTTTTATTATTAATTTTTTTAATGTTTTATCTTTTTATAATTTGTATTTGTATTTTTTTGTTTATTATTATTATTATTATTATATTATTATAGTTCTGCATTTATTTCTCTTTTTCTTTTTGTTACGAGAGTTGTGTCAATGTTTGACTAGCAAATTGACCCCACTATGACCTAATTTGTCAGATGATTTTTTAGTTTTTGTTACAATGGAGCAAGTCGAGCCCCTAATGTGTGTCAATTTCATGTTTGAGTTATAAGTTTTCATTGCAATAGGTCAAATTCATCCCCACTACGCATTAATTTGATGATTGATTTTTAAATTTTTGTTTCAATCTGGTATGTTGTCTTAAGTTAAGATTTTTAAAGAACTATACTTTTAGCATTTGAAAAAAAAAATACCCTTCGTAAAATGACTCTTTGATTTGTGTATTCATTTTTTGATAGTTTTTGTCATGATATTTGGTTTTAATTCAATTGCTAAAAAATTCTGAAATTTTAATGTTTTTCAATGTCGTGATATTTTACCTTTAACACCATGGCCAAAAAATATTAAAATTTTAAGGTTTTCAAAATCATGATATTTATCTTTAAGACCATGGTTGAAAATTGTTGGAATTTTTTTGTTTTTTTGAGTTGTGACATTTTATCTTTAACTTCATCGTCGAAAACTATTGGACTTTAAGGTTTTTTAGAGTCATGATATACATTTTTTTAAATGTCATTGCTTCAAAATGTTGGAATTTTAACAACAAAAAATGTTGATGCAACATCAACACTTTATATTTTCACAGTGTTTTCACCTTTAATGCTAAAAAAAATTGTTTTTTAATGACACTATTTAAAAAAAAAAAAAAAATAGAATTTTGACTGAATAAAAAATAAGGCTTGATGTAACGTCAACGCTTTTCATTTTAGGGGTGTTTTTTCATGCTCATTACACAAAACTTTGTGTTTTAAATGTGGTTCCTAAAAAAAATTGAATTTTAACCCATATATATATATATATATATATATATATATATATATATATATATATAGATATATATATATATATATATATATATATATATATATATATATATATATATATATATATATATCGATATCGATATCGTTCTTGAGATATGTTTTCATGTTTTCTGCACAAAATAAGGTTTTTTTGGACTAGAGTTCTTGTTTTGAGGTTACAGTTCTTGTTAAGTTGGTAACATTATTGATAGAAGCAATGAAGTGAATTCATAAGTACAATTTTGGGATTTCATACATTAAGGAAAAGGAGAATGTGGTGGCCAATGCATTAAGTAGAAGACCACAGATTTTCTCTTTGGTACCCTTGAGGGTCAATTTGAGATAGTGTGCAATAGAAAAAACCTTTGAAGATAGTTTATATCTAAAGGTTACATTAGCGCTTCAGAGTGGGAAGTAGATAGAACCAAAGTTTGAGGGCTATGTCCTTGAACTAGATGGACTATTGGGATTTCAATAAAGGATGTATATCCATAAGTAGGGGAATATACAAAGAACCATCCTCGAGGACTCCCATAAATCACTTTACTATGCACATTTTGGCATGAAGAAGATGTATGCAGACATGAATAAGTGTTTCTCTTGGGAAATAATTAAGCATGATATGGTCCATTTTGTTGCTAAGTGTCTTGAATGTCAACAAGTGAAGGCTGACCATCACTACCCAATAGGGCTCATACAACTACATGGCATTCTTATGTCTAAGTAGGAGGTCATCTCTATGGATTTTCTTGTGGGTTGCCACTCACATCCTAAAGGCACAATAATTTCTTGGTCATAGTGGAAACGTTTACCAAAACTGTGTATTACATCCCAATTAGAGACAATTATGATGTCACCAGTGTTGTAAGGTCCCACCTTACCAACCATCAATTGTATAGAGAACTGAAGGTGACATTGAAAACTATTTCTCAATTTTTTATTTTTATTTATTTTTGTTTTACTCATAAGATGACTAACTTAGCTATCATGTAATCATGTTCCTTCAATTATTTCAATGTAAGAACATAAAATAAGAAGTTGGAGATAACTTTTTCTTAACATCACAAAATATATTGATCCAACAAAATTTCCAAATTCATAAATTAAAATTCCCAATCCCAATTATTAATCTAATGCTTCAATCATGAGAATTGTATAATGAATGTTCCAACAAGAGAGACTAATGTTACCAATTCAGAAGCATATTATTCTTTAAAATGTGTCAAGTAAAACAATTGAGTTGCATAAATTGAGCACAAGTAGTTTTTTTCTACAGTCATTGAAGCACAAGAATGAACCCATGAATACATGCAACTCATACGAAATTTATTGTGTTCATTTGCACAAATTCCTACAGAATTAGTCATTGTAAAATTGTTTCCAACAACAACCATTTTTTTAAATGAAATCTTTAGATAATAAAATTAACAGTTGTCTTATTCTCTATTCACACTTCAGCAACTTATTAAATTCATTTTCACATTCATACAAAAACTTGTAGACATAGGAAGCTACATCCATTAAATAATCTATTCATAAATTTTCTAGTGCATAAAAGATATAGTATGTAGGACATTTACTCTAACAATTTGTATGAACAAAAACTACATCCATTGAAGTTTTGACAAACAATTTGCAAGCTTGAAATCTATAGCCATTGAGGCCTTTTAACAAACACTTTGCAAACATGTAATCTACAACCATTAAGGCATTTCGTCAAACACTTGGAAGCCACAATGTCTTAAGGAAATTTGACATGAATATAAGATTACCCCTCAACCTATTTAGATCATAAAATTTAAATATTAATTCTTCAAATGACAAAATATTAAAACAACGACTAAATCATCTTATTATTTCACCCAAAAACTGACAATAGACACACACAGTTGGCAGCAATAATCTGCAAAATTGGTCTTTTATAGGAATCAAATTGGGTTTTACAATTCCATGTGATACAGATACCCCCTGATGTTGTCATGAATCTGTATGAAACCATACATAGATTCATTTTTAAAAACTAGCAAATATGTTGACTCTCGGAATTTCATTCACAATTTCTGTCAAACAGATGGCATGCAAGATCGAATATACAGTTGTGAAAAACAAATAAAAACCTGATGCAGGAGCATCCAGCTCTGAGGAGACATAAAGTGGTTGACAGTCTCACGAAAAGACCAGAACACACAGTCATTTATTTTTAATTGGACAAGTGTTGGGCTTGTCAGTTACGTGACTTTATTTTACTGGTTTTATTTTATTTTATCTGTCTGTAGGTTGATAGGATTAGGATAATTATAGTGAAGCACTATTACTGTTTAATAGGAATTAGTAACAGACAAAAAAAATAATAATATAATAATAATAATAATAATAATAATAATAATAATAAATAAAAATAAAAAATAAAAAAAAAAAAAATAAAATAAAAATAAAATAAAAATAAAAAAAAAAATAAAAAAAAAATTAATTAATTAGTTTCTTTAAAGTTACATTAGTTAAAGACAGTTTAAGAACTGACAAAACAGTTATTTTTCTGTTGAGACAGTTTACAAAGAACAGTTATGCTTCATTAGGATATAAGCAGGAAGAGAACCATTGTACGGGATTCCCCCGAAGAACAGAGAAAAAGAAAGGAAATACAGTCATTTTCTTTTCAAATAAAGAACATCTATTTTAAGCTACTTTAAGCTACTGTAACATCACTATAATGAAATATTCATGCATGTAATATAACTTTGTGTGTGTAACAAAACTGGCATAAGAGTAACAGTACAGGACAGCAAGCGAGGAGAACAAGGAACGGATGCATGACATAATCTTCTAGAGTGAGAAGGAAGAAGTCCATAATACGACCAATTTCTGACAAAGAGAGACAACAGCAACGATAAAGAAGGTGCATGATAGTGCGCGCCCAGAACGAAAGGAACAAGCAATCACAAACAAAAATCAAATCCAGGTAACTCGAAAAGACCTCACCATGATATGAACAGAGCAGTGTTATAAGGAAACCGAAATAACTGTAGTATTTCATTACAAAGTTAAATTAAATACAATCCATTTGATTCACGGTCCTTCGAGACCAAAAAGGAAAACGCATTCATAGGAACAAAGCAAACTTTGCACAAAATATTATTTACAGACAGGTACTAATATCAATTAGAGTTTGCATATTACATTGTAAACCGAGAGGTCATCAAAACCACTGTAGTGAGAGCAACCCATAGCGTTGGCAACCGGGGTTTTGGTTACCCAAGGGTTCCCAATACTTAAACAACCCTATCTACGGGACGAGAGGTTACAGGCAAACAGGTGCCAACAAAAAAAGGACTAGCAAGTGACCATATTACAGACTAGGGTTCGAAGACCCAAACTATCACCTACAGAACAGGGTTTCTGATAAACCCAGAAAGAAACATTTCGGAACAGAGAACCAGTTACTCATTAAATTGCCAGAGTCTACACCACCCGACAGACAGACAAAAACATCACACAGGCGATTGCCAATCACAGACAAGACCTCGGCAAAAACTCTATGAACAGAAAACTGACAAGTTAAGACCCTACCCGGAACGAAGCACTGTAGGGTTCGAGCGAATGCCACAGTCGTGAAGAGTGCAACCAGGAACCAACAGGTTCGAACCACCTGCAACCAAAAACAAATAAGATTAGCAAGGTCCTAAACTATAAAACCCTCAAAGAAAAGAACGAGAAGTAAAGGTTCCCACAGAGAAGTCATTTACCTGAACAAAGAAGGCCGAACGAACAACAAACAAACCATGAAAACCTGAATGACATGGAACAAATATGTCAGAGCACGTAAAGGAGAGGTAAGGGAATTAAATCAGAGAGCGAAGGCTCACCTCAACAGTAAGAGTGGAGCGCTGAAAAGTTAGAGTAAACCCTGCCACGGAAAAAACCTGTCAATAAATCGAACAGGCAACAAAGTTCAACAGTTCAATATCGAGAAAATCAACCAGCAAATCAATTACAAACCCTGTAGAGCAGAATGGCGCCTCCAAACCAGTGAAATCCCATCTCCAAGAGCAGGAAAGGGTCGAGGGAACCCACATAACAAACTTCAAGAACCAGAACGGAAAGGTGAACAGAGCTCTCGCAGAGTGGAGCAAGCTCTCAGCAGAGTGGCCGGGAAAAGTGACATGGCGAATGATTAACAGAGGGTTGACAAACAAATTCTTTTGTGTGAGGACAACCGTCAAGTACAGGTTAACAACCGGTGGAACAGGTTCAAAACCCTAACCCCTCTACCGAGAAATGTACCATATCATTTAATCGATCATTGAATTGCCCAGGACACGAGTCCAATCAAACAGCGATCCTTAGAGCTTTGGCGGGAGGCCATCATAAGTGGTATCAGAGCTAGTTTCTTGAGTCAGAACTAATGGAATAAGTAGAAGGAGAAGGTGAAGTAAGAGGAAGAGGAAGAGGAAGAGGACGAGTAGTCCACAGGCCAGTAGATGCTAGATTGCGAGAGGAGATACGAGTTTTGCGTGAAAGATTGGCAGTGATAAAGGCTGGAGGAAGAAGAAACCCAGCAGATAACAATGATGAAGAGCTAGTAGAACCAGAGGAGGATGAGTACGAAGGAGTGACACCGGAACTAAGATTATTGAAATCAGTTTTGCTGTCCAGTCATAAGCCAAGACACGAGTTGCCTACTTATGACGGGAGTTTGTCTGCAGATGTGTTGTTAGATTGGCTGAGTGAAGTTAATAAATTCTTTGAGTTTGAGGAGACCAGTGAAGACAAACAGGTGAAGTTTGCCGCCACCAAGCTGAAAGGACATGCGTCCTTATGGTGGGACAGTGTTCAAGCGGAAAGGAAGAGACTAAACAAACAGCCAATCAAGAAATGGGCCAGAATGGAAGCAAAACTGAAGGAGAAGTTCCTACCGAAAGATTATCAGATTATGTTGTACAGACAGGTACAGAACCTGAAACAAAGAGGAATGATTGTTAGGGAGTTTACAGAGGAATTCTATAAATTGAATCTGTGAGCAGGATATGTGGAAGATACCTCAGAAAAAGCAGCCAGATTTGTAAATGGCTTGAGAGGGGAGATTTTGGATGAAATTGGTATTCTTTCACCACAGACATTGGTTGAGGCCTATCAGTTTGCGCTGAAGGGAGAGGAGAAAATAAACAGGAAGCAGAACACCAAGAGAGGAGGTGGTTCTGGCAGGGGGAAAGGCAAGGTTTATGGCAGAGGTAGAGGTGCAGGTCCAAATGAGGAGGGCAGCAGTTCCAAATCTGTTGGTACAATGGATAAAGACAACAGCAGCAGGGAAGGACGACCAGCTTAGAGAGGACGAGGATTTGGTCGAGGCAGGGGAACTGTCCAGTGTTACCGTTGTCATAAATTGGGACACAAGTCTTATGACTGTCCTGAAGGTGAACCAGCAGGCGGGAGAGGAACCTATGTTGCTCAGCCAGAGGATGCTGAGGAGACACCTCAAGAAGCAGAGAATACACCTTAAACAGGGGAAGTCTTAGTGTTAAATAAAGTGTTGTTAAAACCAGCAAAGGAGGTTGCAGAACCAGATCAGCGAAAGGCTTTGTTTTGCACTGTTTGCAAGTCACGGGTAAGTGCTGTAAGTTGATCATTGACAGTGGGAGTACTGATAATTTGGTAGCTGTGGAGATGGTGGAGAAGCTGGGATTGAAGAAGCTGAAACATCCCACTCCCTACAAAGTATCGTGGCTGCAGAAGGGGCATCAACTGTTAGTTGATGAACAGTGTGAGGTGGAGTTTCAGATTGGTAAGTATAAGGACAAGATCCTTTGCGATGTTATGCCAATGGATGTCTGTCATTTGCTGTTAGGACGACCTTGGCAATTTGACATAAGTGCAGCTCATGATGGGAAAACTAACTGCTATAAGTTTGTGAAAGATGGGATCAAGCATATGCTTGTACCCATCAAGGAGGAAAATACAGCAGAAGCTAGTGGAGTGAAAGCACTGCTGTTAGGTGG
>APFE030718373.1:58923-88242 GCA_000404065.3 Pinus taeda | reverse complement strand
GATTCGGGAGAGCATGAGCCCATGTGCAGTACCTACTGTTTTGGCTCCAAAGAAAGGAGGAGAGTGGAGAATGTGTACAGATTCCAGGGCTATTAACAAAATTACTGTTAGGTACAGATTTCCCTTACCAAGGATGGACGATATGATGGATTGTTTGAGTGGAGTGGCCTACTTTTCGAAGATTGACTTGAAGAGTGGATATCACCAGATCCGGATTCGTGAGGGAGATGAATGGAAAACCACTTTCAAGACAAACGAAGGCTTATACAAATGGCTGGTGATGCCGTTTGGTTTGAGCAATGCTCCCAGCATGTTCATGCGTCTGATGAATGAAGTGTTGAAGGAATTTAACGGTAAGTTTGTAATAGTTTACTTGGACGATATTCTAATTTTTAGTAAGACTAAGGAGGATCATTTCAGGCATTTGCAGAGTGTGTTAAGAAAATTACAGCAGAACAAGCTGTTAATTAATTTGAAGAAATGTACCTTTTTTCAGCGGGAACTAATATACCTGGGTTTTGTTATTGCGGAGAATGAATTAAAAATGGATCCAGAAAAGGTGACAACTATAGTTAGCTGGCCTTCTCTGAAGAGTTTGTTTGAAGTTCGAAGTTTCCATGGACTTGCCAGTTTTTACAGGAAGTTCATCTGAAATTTCAGCGAGATTTGCGCACCGATGTTGGATACAATCAAGAAAGTAAATCAGCCATTTCACTGGACTGAAGCAGCAGAAAACAGTTTTCAGATCTTGAAGAAGAAGATTATTGAAAGACCTGTGTTGAGACTGCCTGATTTCAACAAACTTTTTCAAGTTCGTTGCAACGCCAGTGGTACAGCCATTGGAGCATTCCTTAGCCAGGAGGACAGACCAGTTACTTATTTCAACGAAAAGCTAAATGAGAGCAGACAGAAGTACTCGACCTATGACAAGGAATTTTACGCCATTGTGCAGGCTTTGAAGCATTAGCGACGTTATCTATTGGGTAACGAATTTGTTTTATTTTTTTACAATTCTGCGTTACAGTACATTATGCAGCAGCATAAATTGAACCACAAGCATGCAGCTTGGGTTGAGTACTTGCAAAGTTTCACGTTTGTACTAAAGCACATTAGTGGGCAATCAAATAAGGTAGCAGATGCACTTAGTAGGAGAACATTACTGTTACAAGAGAGCACAATGCAGATCTTAGGACTTGAACATTTAAAAGAGCTGTATCCGACCGACACCGAGTTTATGGAAGCCTACGAGGCTTGCCCAAACCCGCTGTTACGAAATGACAGCAAGTGGCTGGACTATAATCTTCAGGAAGGATTGTTGTTCAAAGGAGGGCAGTTATGCATTCCCAACTGTTCTATGCGGGAAAATATCATACAGGAAAAACACAGCGGAGGCCTGGCAGGACACTTTGGAATTGACAAAACCGTTGCTCAGGTACAGCATTTCTATTTTTGGCCTAAGTTGCAGCGAGATGTGCAGAGGTATGTGACTAGGTGTAAAATTTGTCAATTGGCAAAAGGTCACAGTCAGAACACTGGACTTTATATGCCATTGCCCATTCCTAGTCGACCATGGGATTCGGTCAACATGGATTTTATGCTGGGTTTGCCAAAGACACAACGCGGCTTTGATTCAGTGATGGTTGTAGTCGACCGATTTTCGAAGATGGCACACTTTGTACCATGCAGGAAAACCAACGACGCTACTTACATAGCACATCTTTTCTTTACAGAGATTGTGCGGTTGCATGGACTTCCACGAACCATTATCTCTGACAGAGATGTCAAGTTCACAGGCCATTTTTGGAGAACTCTGTGGAAGAAGTTAAATACTCAGTTGCAGTTCAGCTCCGCTTATCATCTGCAGACGGACGGACAGACGGAGGTAGTGAACCGAAGTCTGGGGAATTTGCTTAGAAGTCTGACAGGTGAAAATTCCCGGACTTGGGATCGTGTACTGGCACAGGCAGAATTCGCATATAACGATTCCCCTAACCGTAGCACAGGGTACAGTCCATTCAAAATTCTGTACGGCATGCACCCGCAAGGAGTGCACGAGTTACGAGATTTGGGGAAACTAGAGAAACGAAGCGCTGATGGAGAAGATTTTGCCCAAGCTATGAGCAAACTGCACGAACAGGTTAAGTTGAAATTACAGGACAGCAGTCAGAGGTACAAGCAGCGAGCTGATACAAAACGTCGGGAAGTTCAGTTTAATGTCGAGGATGAAGTTCTTGCGTACTTATGCAAGGAACGGTTTCCAAAGCGAGAGTACAGCAAGCTCAAATTTAAGAAAATCGGGCCCTGCAAGATCATTCGCAAATTTTCTGCGAACACTTATGAGATACAGTTGCCACCAGGGATTGGTATTTCCCCTATTTTTAACATGGCAGATCTGTTCCCTTATGTTGTAGGTTCGGCAGATGATGCAGCAGCAGAGCCACCGCGGGACACCAAATTGGAAGGAGATTCATGGACGAGACAGATGCCGATGGCACCACCCGTCGAAATTGAGGGGATTTTGGACACACAGGTAGCTAAGCGCACATGCAGGAAGGAATATTTGAGGTATTTGGTAAAGTGGAAGAACCGTCCACTAGAGGACAGTTCGTGGCTTAATGCGACGCAAATACAAAAGGCAGGCTACTCTGTTGACGACCTCATGGAACGGAGCCATGACTTTTTGCCGCCCCGGGAGCCTGATGCAGGAGCATCCAGCTCTGAGGAGACATAAAGTGGTTGACAGTCTCACGAAAAGACCAGAACACACAGTCGTTTATTTTTAATTGGACAAGTGTTGGGCTTGTCAGTTACGTGACTTTATTTTACTGGTTTTATTTTATTTTATCTGTCTGTAGGTTGATAGGATTAGGATAATTATAGTGGAGCACTGTTACTGTTTAATAGGAATTAGTAACAGTAAAAAAATAATTAATTAGTTTCTTTAAAGTTACATTAGTTAAAGACAGTTTAAGAACTGACAAAACAGTTATTTTTCTGTTGAGACAGTTTACAAAGAACAGTTATGCTTCATTAGGATATAAGCAGGAAGAGAACCATTGTACGGGATTCCCCCGAAGAACAGAGAAAAAGAAAGGAAATACAGTCATTTTCTTTTCAAATAAAGAACATCTACTTTAAGCTACTTTAAGCTACTGTAACATCACTGTAATGAAATATTCATGCATGTAATATAACTTTGTGTGTGTAACAAAACTGGCATAAGAGTAACAGTACAGGACAGCAAGCGAGGAGAACAAGGAACGGATGCATGACATAATCTTCTAGAGTGAGAAGGAAGAAGTCCAGAATACGACCAATTTCTGACAAAGAGAGACAACAGCAACGATAAAGAAGGTGCATGATAGTGCGCGCCCAGAACGAAAGGAACAAGCAATCACAAACATAAATCAAATCCAGGTAACCCGAAAAGACCTCACCATGATATGAACAGAGCAGTGTTATAAGGAAACCGAAATAACTGTAGTATTTCATTACAAAGTTAAATTAAATATAGTCCATTTGATTCACGGTCCTTCGAGACCAAAAAGGAAAACGCATTCATAGGAACAAAGCAAACTTTGCACAAAATATTATTTACAGACAAGTACTAATATCAATTAGAGTTTGCATATTACATTGTAAACCGAGAGGTCATCAAAACCACTGTAGTGAGAGCAACCCATAGCGTTGGCAACCGGGGTTTTGGTTACCCGAGGGTTCCCAATACTTAAACAACCCTATCTACGGGACGAGAGGTTACAGGCAAACAGGTGCCAACAAAAAAAGGACTAGCAAGTGACCATATTACAGACTAGGGTTCGAAGACCCAAACTATCACCTACAGAACAGGGTTTCTGATAAACCCAGAAAGAAACATTTCGGAACAGAGAACCAGTTACTCATTAAATTGCCAGAGACGGAGCAAGCTACACCACCCGACAGACAGACAAAAACATCGCACAGGCGATTGCCAATCATAGACAAGACCTCGGCAAAAACTCTATGAACAGAAAACTGACAAGTTAAGACCCTACCCGGAACGAAGCACTGTAGGGTTCGAGCGAATGCCACAGTCGTGAAGAGTGCAACCAGGAACCAACAGGTTCGAACCACCTGCAACCAAAAACAAATAGGATTAGAAAGGTCCTAAACTATAAAACCCTCAAAGAAAAGAACGAGAAGTAAAGGTGCCCACAGAGAAGTCGTTTACCTGAACAGAGAAGGCCGAACGAACAACAAACAAACCATGAAAACCTGAATGACATGGAACAAATATGTCAGAGCACGTAAAGGAGAGGTAAGGGAATTAAATCAGAGAGCGAAGGCTCACCTCGACAGTAAGATTGGAGCGCCGAACAGTTAGAGTAAACCCTGCCACGGAAAAAACCTGTCAATAAATCGAACAGGCAACAAAGTTCAACAGTTCAATATTGAGAAAATCAACCAGCAAATCAATTACAAACCCTGTAGAGCAGAATGGCGCCTCCAAACCAGTGAGATCCCATCTCCAAGAGCAGGAAAGGGTCGAGGGAACCCACATAACAAACTTCGAGAACCAGAACGGCAAGGTGAACAGAGCTCTCGCAGAGTGGAGCAAGCTCTTGGCAGAGTGGCCAGGAAAAGTGAAATGGCGAATGATTAACGGAGGGTTGACAAACAAATGCTTTTGTGTGAGGACAATCGGTAAGTACAGGTTAACAACCGGTGGAATAGGTTCAAAACCCTAACCCCTCTACCGAGAAACGTACCATATCATTTAATCGATCATTGAATTGCCCAGGACACGAGTCCAATCAAACAGCGATCCTTAGAGCTTTGGCGGGAGGCCATCAAAACCTATAATTAAATTATAATTACTTATGTATTGTCTAAATTCCTTTCAAAATCATTTCATCCACTGTAAGTGAATTGAAGGGATTTGAGATTCATCAAACATCATTTTCATTCAATAATTCCTACAAACCCATGGCAAGCATCTTGAACTACTGCAATACATAATGATTGAAAATTACCTCAATGATTCTCTTTAAAAATCTTGTCTTCCATATTGTTTTTTTAACATTTTTATTTCAAGAACTTATCTAATGAATCCTCCTAGTATATTTTAGATATGCATCCATTTCCTGCTCTAGTAGGATGCAAGTTAACACTTACTCATGCATAATGATAAAAATAACAATAGCATTCTCATTCATGGATTTTGACAAACACTTTGCAAAATATCCTGAAACCCTTTTAAAACATGTCTCTAATTACATGAAATAGAACCATAACTCATTCACTCTTACCCAAGTCCTTTGGAATTTCTTTATTGCCATTACCTTAGCAATATTTGTCTTTCCTTTCTCAAATGCTACAATACCAATCTTAGTACAATAGAATACACCAATAATAATTCCATAACATCTTGAGATCTAAACATCCATTCATATAGAACACTCTTCATCTTGATTTCCAAGTATCTAATAAGATTTCAAATAACATAAGCTTAAACCAAAATTAGATTCTTACAACAATTTAAATTTCTACATTTTATTTTATGCTAAAACTATACTATAATTTTAGGACAGTAAAAATTAACCTGAAGAGATATTCAACTCCAATCACTAAGAATATGATCCATCTTTGATCCCTTAACCAACTCATTTGAACCATCTGATTTTCCACCCAACCATATCTACGGAAACATTCTCCCCCTGGAACCCCTAAGCTATAAGATCTCACAAACAGTACCAAAATATAGCAGTAGAAAGATATCCAAGGCAAGTTGAGGAAGATAAGTTTCACTTCCTCCCAACACCACTCATGGTCAGCTCCACCAAGTAGAGCTACTTAGTAATTTAGTTAGGAATTTCAAAATCATTTTCGAAAGCAATTGGCTACTCTCCAAGTCTCTCACTCTCATAATATTTTTCAAATCTCTCCAAGGCTTGGTATCACAATGCACCTCCCTCCCCCTCAAAGTGAGAATACATGAGACACATATATAGGAGGAGCAACAAATTCTTGTCATAAAGGAGGAGTAATATGCATGCCTTGTATTTAATTTAGAGGAGTGTAACTCATGCCATTAAGGAGATATGTGCATGCTTTAGTTAAGGAGAGTGTAACTTATGCATTAAAGAGAGTGTAAGAGGAATATTTTATGACATGTCTTTAATGAGTGTAAGAGGAATATGTCATTCTTTGATTACTGCATAAAATAGAGTGTAATGTATTATTAAAAGAGAGAGATTTACATAGAGCTATGAGAGTCATTAAGGAGAGAGGTATGAAGTGATTGAGGAGATGAATGTGACTTGTAATTCTCTTTTAATAATAATATCATAGTGTCATAAAAGATAATAATAATATTAATAATATTGATGATTAAGTCTAGATTGAACTATTAGGATTGATTAATGATAAGTTAAGTGATTTTCCTTCAACTATACTTGATTGCTAATTTATGCAAGATGATTTACTATTTTTAGAAAGTCATGCTTGAGATGCTAGACATGACTTTCTATTTTTAGAAAGTCACTCTAGGATTGTTAGAAAAAAGGTTTTATTAAGGAAATTCATCCTTGAGCTTCCCATGAGTGGAATTTTTCTTCATAAGAATAGGGATTTCGCACCCCTATTGCATGCCTTAGTAGATTGAGGACTCTGCACCCTGATCTACTCTAAAGATCCAAGATTCCACACCTTGATCTTTTTAAATATTCAAGACTTCACGCCTTAAACATTTTATAATAGATACAAGACCCCACGTCTTTATCTTTCATGGATTTAGGGCTCTGTGCCCTAATTTCCATGGCTTCTCATATACTCTACTTTGAAACTCCACGCTTCACCTTAAGGTACTGATTGTGAGCTCATACCCATTTGATGGTTCATTGGTAAGGCTTTGTTCCAAGACCTGCACACATCAAAATCTCATAGATCAAAGGAATCAATGAATTTCATAATTAAGTTATTCACATTTTACCAAATATTGTGCATGACTTCCCCAACCATTTTGCTTCTAGAGAAATGACTTTCGTGGCCATTTAAAATTTGAACATCCTTGTTTGAAAATAACCATGTTCCATATGACATCTTACTCAATACAAGGTTAAGCATATATAATCATAAAAATCATGTATCATGACTTCCACAGTCATTATAATTTGAGAATCCTTGTTTGCAAATAACTAGGTCCCCTATCACATCTTGCTCAATAAAAGATTAAAGATATATAATCATAAAAATCACGTATCATCCATAAATAATAACTAACCATATGTTCCACATAACCATGATAATCCATGGATCACCATCCATGTCATACAGACATTCTGAGGCTAGGATACGAAAAGAGAAAACATCGATAACATGCTCTTAACCAACTAGATATATTATCCTAAGCACACAACAACTAGGTGACCCAAACTATGTCTATAGCATATAAGTGTGTACATAATTCTATCATGCATAATATTATATCATTATATCAAAATCACCCTCTCTAATTGTCATCAAAGCTATCTCACCAAGAAGGGACACTACAGATGTGGCATGAGTATTTATAAGTAAAGTTTCCTAGCTACATGGGTTACCCACAGTTAAATTCTGATAGTGACTATGGATTTACGTCTAGGTTTTGGACAAGTTTGCAATCAACATTGGGGATTCAATTTAACATGGGCACTACATATCATTCAAAAACAAATGGGAAAATGGAGAGATTAAATCAAGTTATGGAAGACATGCTTAGAATGCATGTTATGGATAACCAAACTCAATGGGAGAAGTACCTACCATTGGTATAGTTTTGCCTATAATAATAGTTACCACAATTCAACCAGGATGCCTCCTTATCAAGCTCTGTATTGAAGGCCATGCAGGACATCGTTACGTTTGGAAAGGTTGGATTAAAAAGTAATAGTAGGACTTGAATTGGTATAATAAATGGAGCAGATGATCTAGATTCGACAAATGTTAAAAGAAACCCAAGATAGACAAAGGATTTGAGCCAATGCATATGAGATCGATCAAAGTTATGAGGTTGGAGATCAAGTTTTTATTTGTATCTAACCCATCCTAGAGACGAAGTTTCCATCCCTATTTATAGTATCAAGAAGAATATTGGACTAGTTGCTTATCATCTTGTACGACCATCCCACTTGCGTAAAGCTCATGATGTTTTTCATGTATCTATTCTACGACATTATGTTTCTAATGAATATCATAACTCAATTGGAGTTAATTGTAGCTATCATACGTGGAAATCGTTATGGTCGAATTGTTATGCATATTAGATAATAGAGTTTGACAACTCAAGCGTCGCTTGGAAGACTAAGTTAAGGTCCAACGGGACAAGTATAGCCCATGGTGTGCTACCTAGAAGGATGAACATACTTTACGTCAAGACTACCCCCCACTTATTGCCTACATATGATGCTCATTTTTTACCTAAACAACTACTTATACTGAGACCCATTTGGACCTTTATATTTCCATTTGCATATTATCTCCCTTGATCCCCACCCTCCCGCAAATAAGATTTGTGTATTATCTCCCCCCAAACCCACCCTCATATGGGTGGGAGATTTGCATATTATTTCACCCCCACCCCCACCCTTAGATATTAAGATTTTCATATTAACAAAGAACCATGTGCTTGCGGTGTATTGATATTTACCACAAAGATTGTATAATATTTACCACAAAGAAACATGTTGTAATGTCTATATGCTTCATTAGATGTATGAGTTTTGGCATAGTGAAAATCATTTGAATATTGTGCACAAATTTCATGTAAATTAATTATTGTTATAGGTGTGGGTTCATATTATAAGGAAATTATTTATGTGATCTCTTGTAAGAAGAAAAGCTATAAATCTGAACATCATCGATACTTTGTTTATACAATTATTTCTTATGCTCTCTATTGATTCATTATAAATGAATTATTTACTATACATCGTGGAGCTAATATATGTTGGTTATCAAAGTAGGGAATGTAGCAAGAGATAACACAATATTCTATCTAGATTGAAATTAGGACAACAAAGAGTGTTTGGCAATAACATAACCCAAGGGAAAGTTTGGGATTGGTCACCCTTATCCTCTAGTAGAGAGTAACCACAACACTATTTAGAGGTTAAAGAATGCTTGATTAAGCCTAGAATATTATTTTTCTTCCTTGTTATTTTAGGAACCCCATCGATATCTCAAGTTCCTTTGTCCACTGGAGAATTGAGTGAGACATTAGGTCAACCAACCAGGAGGAGCAAGTACTAAAAACTCAGTGGCCCTTTCAGTTAGGAATCTTTCATATTTTGATTAGGATATTACCACTGTAGGACATGTAGAACCCACCATGAACCTCAAGTCTCTTTATACACTAGAGAAATGAGAAGGTGCTAGGTCACTCAGCCAAGGAGGTGCCAACACTGAGAGGTAAATGGTATTTTAGCTAGAATCCTTTGATTTCTTTGAGTAGAGATAACTTAGTGGGTCTCTGTGGTTCCCATATTCATGAAAATTGTGTAGTGTTTCTATGCGTTGAGCTTGAATTTCCAAAGTGTTGAGTAATCTCCTTGTCAAATACTACACAAACAAATGGGTGAGTGACTTGACTACCTGAGGCACATTAACTAGGGATAGGATCAAGGGATTTTGAGAGAACCTTCATATTAGAGATGGTGGAAAATTAAAGGGGGTAGGTGGACACTTGTAAGGAGATATATGTCAAAATATTCTTTGGTTTTTATTGGAGGCGGTCTTGTTATTTTTCATTTTGGGAGTGGAGTGCATGAGAGTTTAGTTTTGATTGGAGGAAGCCAAGAGAGGAGTGGGGAAGAAAACTTGGTAATTCTGTTATTGGTGCAAGAAGTTGATGATTGACACCTAGAGGTTGGACACACTACAACTTCCCCTATAGACCTGGGCATGAAGTATTAGAAAACTTTTAAACGTTCCTTGGGAAAACAGGCTGAATAGGTTGTTCCTAGTTTGCAAGGTGGCATATCTAGTGAAGTGATATTGGAAGAGCACCATAAGAAAATTATGATAACCATGTATTACTATATTTATTATGTTTATTGAAAATATGTTAAAATAAAAATATATGTTGTTGAACCAAACCTAAAACTAATAATTGTGTAGTTGCATAAACTATTTTTTTTTGTTGTATTGAGAAAAAAATGATTAGATGGAATAGATCCTTTTGTTTTACAACCCTAAGGCCCCAAGTAAGTGCCTCAAGAGTTGACTTGATAAATTTCAATGAATCATGTCAAAATGAGGGCATTGTGTTGAAATGCAACTAATTATTAAATAGCCAACAAAATAGTAAACAAAAATCCATCAAGGCTAAAGACAAAAAACAAGTGTAAGATTATTCTTTGATCATGTAATAAATGCAAGTCGTGACCTGTATGTAGAGAAATATTCATCCAATGTAGATGGTTCGTGAATACTCAAAAATGTCTAACAAACACAATTTTTAGGTGAAAATGCAGGTTTTTCTGGTGATCAATAATCTAACATAAATGCATAGGCGCAACCCATATTCCATTCATAAAATATAAGATGTTTATCTCCTTGTGATACTCACGGTCTAGAATGGTATGAAACAAATGGACACATAAGAGAGAATGGGTTGCATATACCATAATTTTATTCCCTTAAACAACTTCCTAACTAGTTTGAACAAATCTAAATAGCCCTCATACATTTCTCTATATATACCTAAATTATCTTCTCTCCTTGCAACTTGAATGTTTTGGAGCATAATTTAGAGTGCTTAAAAGTTTAATTTATACTTTTGAGTGTTAACCCTCTATCACCTATCAAGACGTGATACATTATGTTGTAGTTAATGTCATGTGGCCTTCTATCCCATATTAACATCCATGTGACTTCCACTAATCAAGAAAACCCTTTTTGGTGCATGGCAATGCATGGCTAACAACATGTCACTTAGGATATTCAAGCCTTGGTGATGACAATACCACCACCCCACTTTCACTGACTCAACAACTCCCCTTATATATATATTATATATTATATATATATATATATATATATATATATATATAATATCAAAACCTCATTAAATCATTCATCATATCGACATTACAATGCATCCTCTCTCTCTCTCTCTCTCTCTTCTCTCTCTCTCTGTGTGGGATGGGGGCAAGGGGGGTTGGGTGTTTGCAATGCACCGCAGGGGGGGTTGCAATGCACCATTATATCTTATATTATTATTTAACTATTTGAGTTGTTACACATACACATAAATATATTGGTACCATCATCTCTTAGATACCGATATCAAAGGGTTTTCAAACATAATTGTCATTATATTTGCACATTAGTCATTCTTAAATAGTTATAGAAAATGCTTTAAGGTATGTTAAGTATCATAAAAATCATGGTTGTCTTACTTGTGGTTGAAAAATTTCTTGAAACAATCATCAAGCAAGGGAAATTACCTTGTATTCCCTTGTAGTTTCACACATCATTTTAGCTTGGTTAAAAGAACACAAAAACTATGATTTCACACATTCATTGGTTGGCCATCACATGGATGTTGGTTTATGTCAACCCAAATCTCAAATTGTACAACTATTAACATATTTTTCATTTATCACATAAACGAAAAATTATCAATCAAAATGGAAATGATAACTTTTCCTTTCCTTTGCATTTATTTGATCTTTGTTCACTACATGGACTCCAATTTCACAATTAATTAATTTACTCTTATGTAATAAATTTAGGTTACTTTGATTAGGTAAAACATGCAACATGTTATTTGTAATGGGATAATTGGGGCTAATAATGTCACAACTATCTCCCTCTTTCTTAAGTGCTCAAGGATGAGATCATATGTTCCCAAACATTTTTATTCCAAGGGGTTAGTTCACTAGTCAGTTCATTGATATTCACTAATGTTGATGGGAATTTCACTAGGTCCATACCAACAAGCACCCGATTTGAATCCCTTTGGGAGAGGCACAATAGTCTATCTCCATATATTTATTAAGAATGTAATTCACAATTGTGAGGAAGCATTCATTGGGTTTTTCCACTAAATTTTCCTTAAAACAAAATAAAACAAAATTCAGTTACATATTGTTGTAGTGTTTTCTTCGCAATGATGTACGAAAAGAACCCACTTAATATTGTGGATGACAAACAATCACAACAATAGAAATGACTGCTAAACATTGTAGATCTGTAGCTATTGATAGAAACACAACCTACAAAATTCTAATCTATGATGCAATCATAGTTAAACTGAGAAAGGAAGAGTAATGACCCCAAAACATCCAATGGAAACCAGATATGTAAAGAATAATTTTATAATATCACATGTGAAGAGAATAGATAAATATTACTAGTCCCCCTCTATGGGATGAGTTCTTGGCTATCCTCAAACGTCTTCAGCTTCTATAGAGTCTCTCTCCTCTATAACGCATAAACCTAGCAAAAATATGGTGTGCGACAAGGAAAATAATCAAAGTTACAACAACAAGTGCAAAAATGAAAATAATCAAAAGTGAATACTGAATGGAAAAGCCTTCTATTTATAACAAAATATTGAGTTATCCTCGAATAATGAGAAATAATAAAATATTATTGATCCCATTCTTGGAATAACCACTTGGAATATTTTATTATATTTGTTTAGGAGGGAAAAAGTATCTAAACTTTTATTTAGAAATAATAAATAAATAAATGATTTATTTATCATCTCAAGGAATTAGTTAAGGAACAATAAAGAAATAAGGATTTATTTAATTATTCCTAAGGGATTTAGTCAAATTTAACAAATAATAATAATTAATTAGGGATTAATTAATTATTCTTAGATAAAAATAAGATAAATAATGATTTATCTATTTATTTTTCATGATTGGGTCAAATTTGACAAGGAATAATAATATAACAATTATTTAATTAATTATTCCTAGAAGAAAATCAAATAAATAATGATTTATTTAATTAATCTTCATGGGTTTGACTATAAATTACTTTAGAAAGGTGGTTTATTAAGTAATTTCTCACAGTGAAAACAATTTTACCATGGTAAAATTGGATTTACATGGTGTACTTTGATCCATCTAGTAAATTAGGCTAGCTAATCAATTTTTTGGTGATAACAGATTTCCCCCCAACATACGAGTGTTAGGAGCAAAATGTATGACCAAATTATGTTGTAAAGACGCAATCACTTAGACAACACAGGGCAATCAGAGAGAGCAAGAGACACTAATGAAGCTAAATTTGAAAGAGGATAGGGAGAGGGGGGTGAGACAAATGCAAGTCTTCGTTTATGTTGTGGTACTAGACCTCACTAAGGCGGGGGAGGCATACCCATACCCACCGAGATAACTTAGTACAAAAATAATGGTTCGCCCAAAAATATAGAACTGAGCAATGAAGTACATGCTAAATGGTACATGATATGCTGGTATAACAAAGCCAAAAAATAATTTAATGTGTCTCATATACATAATGCACCTAGAAAAACATGAGCCATGACTGAATACAATAATATATGAGTACATGAGATATAAAGCCCCTTCCCTCAAAAAATGGGTGGTAGGTAGGGTAGAACAACTGGAGAAGCCTTGGTGAACAAGGAAGGGCTCTACAAAATTGAATGGATCATTTGGAGGAGACGTGCATGCTATGAACACTGTGATCGGTAGGAACCGAACCCATCAACTCTGCAGAATTGCATCTGAGTTTGTAGCATAGTAGGTATGCACCCGAGCATGTGGGAGGGCTACTTGAAGGGCCACCCCCTCATGAGCTCTGAAACATCTCACACACACCTGAGAATCACTGGTACAATTTGTTGCATCAATGGACCATCAAGTGTATGGATCACAAACATGAAATGACCAAGTCAAAGGGAAATAATGAGACCCTCTACTCGATCCAAGGCACTGAACAAGAATGGAAGATGGAACCGAGATACACCGCCCTCTAGGCCATTCTCTTGGAATAAATGAGCTGATGTCGATAGAATAGGGCCAGCGATAGATGAGGCAATGAGGATCCTCAACTAAAGAATGAGGGAAAATAGTAATGTGACTGATGGACTGACACCAAGGATAATGGGGAAAAGTGGGACTGAGGGACAAACAAATGACTACCCTTGTTAAAGCATAAAGTGCATCATTGACCTAGTAGCATCTGAATCAACTCTGGAGGGGATGGAGACAATATGACTAGAGGCCAAAAATGGGCAACACAAGATGAACGGTATAAAAATATGGATGGAATACTATGTCATGATATGATGGGGCATGAAATAGACTCCAATAATGCAAGGGTGACTCATCACAGATGCTTTAAACAAGGGTGGCTCAATGACGTTGCCACACAGACTAGGCCCGGTGCGGACCATGAGAACATGAGTAAATAATGGTTACTCATGACAAAAGTCAAACTATGGTACGACAAGTATTAAGAGGAGGTGGACCTCAAAGTACAAGTGTTTCTTTATGACGAAATTTGATTTTGAGAGGTGACAAAGTGACCTTTCTTGGAAAAGTGGCTTCTTGGAAAAGTGTCAAATCGTCAAAAAATGAGGAGGACCCATTATAGATCTTAGTGAGATCTTTCAAATGATGTTGATGGTTTGTCAAACCAATCTATGGTCTAGTCGCAATGGACGACAGAAAAATTGTGTATTTTTCTATGAAAGGGTGTTTTCCCTCCAATTTGAGAGGAGGAGAAGGTCGTAAAGCTTATGGAGATTGTAGCAGAAAAACTGACCATCGAAATCAGGATCTATGACTTTTAGGAAAGTGGCCTTACTTTTCTAAAGATGGCCTTAATGCTTCTTGGAACGATGGTTCCTAGTGAAGAATTAAGGGTAGAGGAAAACGAGAATGAACTACTAGAGGTCTAGAATCATCCTCACCCACTAATTCAAACATGGGGACTAGGTGGTAAACGAGTAGAACATTTGAAGATATGGTATCAAATGTCTATGATATGCGATGTGCATATGGCTCACTAGAGAGGCTGGTAGGACAGAATATCCAAGGAATGGGAGGATAATCGACCACACCTAGATCTAGTGGGATCTAGGCCAAGACTTATGTGAATATGGCCAGGGAAAAACCATAATGCCCCCAAGCATGGGATATTGATCTGGTATGCAAAGATAAGAATGATGCCCCCTAGTAGGAGGAGTTTGTGGAGCGTCATTTTGTTTCAAGTGCCCGAAAAATGGATTCAAGCATCTCGACCCAACTTGGCACCAGATCCTCCAAAGGATGTTGAGGAGATGTAGGGGCCTATGTGCCCCCCAGTATGTTATGGGCATACTAGATGTACTTAGAGCTATGGGCTCCAAAAACTTATATGATACATAATATGATTATGAATTTTGTATGACGATGATGGTAACCATTTGTTTTGTTTATGGTTATCTTCTATGGTATGCATGTGATAAACGCCAATCTAAAATGTTGTTTGTGATGGTATCTACATAGTGATTTTGGGCTCTAGGCACACAACTGAAAGTAATGGTTTCAAATTCACATACCAATAACTTCACTCATAGATATTTTCTAAATAGGACTTGGTTATGCACATGATACACACCATTCAATTGCATGACAAGTAGCAAGGAATCTAAACGAACATTAATATGAAGGATGTGATGAGTGAGGGAATCAACTAAAAAACCTATCACTTCATCATATTCGTCATGATTGTTGGTGGAAGATCCAATGCACACATCGTTTGAAAGGAATACTGTATGCAAGGGTGTAAAAATGGCCCAAGCTATCGAGAATAGATTCCGGGATAAATGACTTGCACCGTCGGCATGACCGATATACGGTGTGGATGACGAGTCCATCTGAAAGGTGAAAAAGACAACTAATGAGATGGTGCAATCTACCTAACTTCATGGCAGAAATAAAGACACACAAATCAAAGGGATGTTCTATGAGCGAAATTTCTTGAGGTAGAGTGCATTGGGAGAATTACGAAGGAAATGGCCTTCAAAATCCTCTACAAAAATGCCCCCTTACTTAAGGGTAGGGGTAATCATGGGTAGACATAGCTTCCATGGTGTCCTCATAAGGATGAGAGATGGGCAGACGGGAGGAAGCCTGATTACATGATGTGGCAGGATTACCTGTTGCATCAACCTGAGAAACAAGGTTCACATACGCATCGTCTTGAATGGTAGAAGATGGACTGGTAGATGGAGGATCTACTGATGTTGAGACCTGGGATTCTATCGAAACAGGTTCGACAGAAGTGCACATAGAAACCTCAGAAAGGTTTATCGACAAGGAACTCAAGGATGACGACAGGTAAAGAATGGGGTCTGTGGTGTTCATCATCTCAACGTATGGAGGAGGGATCTCAACAGTAGGGACAAAGTTTCCTATTCTGGTTGACTAGTGGTACCAAAATCCATAGGTAGAGGAGTAGACAATCCACTACAAGTGGTCTCGTATTCATGAATTGCCCCAAGGCAATCGTGAAATTCATCAAGACGAGGGAAAAAATAGGAATAGTGACCATGATGATCACAGAGATCACAAGGGTGATTTGTGCGCAGTGTTTTGAGTTTCTTAGGTGGGAACAGTAAGTTAACATGGACTTCCAGGATATTTGAATTAGGGAACGCTTCATGAACCAAAGATTTAAGTTAAGGAAGTTCAGGACAATTATTGGTGGCATGCCCAACAACTTCACACAAAGCACATGAATGTGACAGATTTGGGGCCTTGAGGGCTAGAGAAGCTTGGGGAGCCTTATCGTTAGGTTCTTTCCTCTTGGTTTTGCCCCCCTGTCTAGATGCTTTCACAATAGGAATGGGTTCTTGTTGAGGTTTCGGTGGAACTAAAGCAGTGACAGGGGTCGTAGGGACCGGTTTAACCAGGGTCAAATCATGATATGGTCATAGCTGACTAGGAAGAGTGCTTGCTAGGGGATCAATGTACCATACTGGGATCCCCAAAGTGACATTAGGAAGGACCAACGAAGCCATGACAAGGACATAAATACTCCTGGAGGGGGGAATAAAAAAGGTATCTGGCCTATAGGATGATGTCCCGGTGGAAAAAATCCTACATGGTTAAGAATTGGAGGAATGGTTCTTGGTAGGAACATAAGGGAGGCACCCACAAATGGAGGAGGTCCTAGGTGGGTGGATCTGGATGACTCGGCTAAGATAGTAACAACAAAGTGCTGAGGAGCTTTCTGTTGATCAGAGATATTGACCTCATCAGAATCCATCATAAGGGTTTGGTAGTCACTAGGACTAGAAGGTTGGTGGGGGGGTGGGCTGCCTGACCTAGCTGAGGTTGAGCAACAACAAATCCTTGCTGAGGGAAAAAAATTTTGAGCACCATCGGTTGAGGTGGCACAGGATTCTAAGGTGATTGTTGACCTCGAGAAGCTTCTTTGGATTCCCACATTTGGCGCATATGGGGTAAAAGAGGACACTCATGTGTATAGTGGCCATCTACACCACAACATGCACAAGGCTTATTCATACAAATAGCCTTATTTTTCTTGGGTTGGTCACCCTGTTTCTAGTTTTTGGTGTTAGGCTAGTTCCCCTGGGTTCACTAGGCTGGTTACCTTGGTTACCCTGGTTACCCTTGTTACCCTTCCCCTTATTCTTTTTCTTCGAATTTTGGGGATTGGTATCACTCTGCTGCGCAAACACCTGGCCCTGAGGGGGTGGTGGCTGTTGGGGCTAACGATGCATGGGATGCTGTGGCACTAATTCTTGAGGGGTTGGAGTGCCAGGTTGTGCATAAGAAGGAGCAACAGTGTGGTAGATGGGTTGGGGCCCTAGAAACATGTTGCTAGCAAGAGGGGCATAAATGTTGGAGGAACTAGTACCCCCTACAGATAGCCATAAATTTGATGAGAATATGGTGAAGAGTGTGAAAGGGATCCAATGATACCGTCGGCGGTGTGAGATTCCCTCGGTGCATTAGAACCTCCAGGATGAGGGAGTTCTGGAATGATGGTATAGACATAGATGGATTGAGCATAAATCATATCATATCTCAAATCAGTTTGGAGAGCTTCTTCCTCGGTATGAGGAAAATGGGACGCGACATCTTTCTCGATGGGGGATAAAAGGCTCTTAAGAAACCAATCTAGATAGACACAGTCTTCAAAAGGAGGGGCATCACATGTGCTCCTCCTTTGATGCCACTCTTGAACATTGTCAGAAAGACGAGTAGCGGATGATTGACAGAATGTGCTCAAAATCTCAATACCAGTGTCATACCGTAGAGGTAACTGGAAATAGGATAAGAACGCTTTAGCAAGCATTCTGAAAATGGAATGAGAGGCGAAGGGTTGGTCTACATACCATTTTGCAACGTCTCTAGTAAGTGTGCGTTGGAAGAGCTAAAGATGGATGGAGTCATTGGTTATGGAGTTAAAAGAACACCACATGTGGAAGGATCGAACATGGTTGGTAGGATCCTCTTCAGCAATACCCTCGAACTTTGGGATGTCTAAGGGAAGCTTAGTTGACATAGAGGGCCAACTGGTATCATGGTGTATGGGGTTGCTTATCAACTGGTTAAGATCTGGTAGATTTAACCTAGCCATAAAGGGGATCACGAGGGCTGCTAGAATGGTTCTTGAGACTGTTCCACTTGATGTGACCACCGATATATTACCGGAGCCACCACCAGTTTGGGTCCAGACATGGTGACGATATGTCGTGAAGGAGGCTCAGAATCAAATGAGGAATCAGAAAGACCAAGAGAAGAGTCGGTATGGGGACTCAGAGGGCTATGAACTCGAACCCGACTGGGAGGGGTAATACACCCAAGCAGAATCAAGGGGTGAAGGACTAAGAGTCTTTGTGACACACGCCTTGGTTGCACAATGATGGAAGGACACATAGAACACAGAAATGGTGAAAAGAGATCAATAATATATCTTTTGTCTCTGATGCGAGGAGATAAATTTATTATGTTAAGTCTTCGCTTGGCGGTGTAAACCAAGCACCCTTTGCTTAAGGTGTGCTTGTGCATGCAAGTGTATTAATTGATGAAGCCCAGATCATGTTTGTAAAAAAAGAATAAATCTTGCTGCATGAACCAAAATAAATAACAGAAAATAAATAGCAAAAAAATTAACTAAACCCCACCCAAACTGGGTTTGCAAACATTATACTGCTTGGTGGCTAAACCAATGGAAAATACACTGAAATCATCAAGAGATCTAAATGTCAGTGTGATTGGGATCAAGTGACACTAAGCTGCTAGAAAGTGGTGCAACAACAATAAAAAACCAAAGGGGAGATCGCTACAAAAATATAGGGAGATGGATGTAACACCTAGGGAAATCGATGGGGCCCTAAGCAAATGACCAAATAAGTTTAAATGTGAAAATATGGATGGTAGAAACCTATATTAACATATCTGAAACGAAAGGTTACAGATCTGGAAAATATGGTTGAAAGCGCTGTAGAAACTCGGACTTCTCACTCAGCTAAACTCCTCCCAGAAAAGTGGAAGTGTACTACAAGCCCTAGGGGAGGCTAAATTCGACTACAACGAGTAAAACAGAATGGATCAAGGCCTAATTGAGATGAGAAAAAGGTCAGACACATAGTAGATAGCTCTAAGAAAAACCCAGAAACAGATCTGAGAAAAACCCTAAAACCCAGAAATAGCAGGTTTTGACCTGCTTTTTGATGAAGTCACACCTTTTGGGCTGAAAGTTGTGTTCTGGAGTCTAGATTGCACATTTTAGGTTGAAAACAGTGATTTCTATTCCGATACTCCTAGTTTGCAAATTTCAGAAGAAAAAAAATGGTGCCTTTGTCGCAGCTGGTTCTTGTGACCTACGAAAACGAACAAAAATCTTGCGAAAGTCAGAAATTTATCAGATCTAGGGTTAAAACACTAGGAAACATTAAGAGAATTGAAAAAATAAGAAACCCTAAGCTGAAAACCAAAGGTCACACATGTTTCTGGATCTGAAGTATAAAATCCAGCAGAGTCGCCAATTTGTATTGGAGACCCTAGTTTCTAAATCATAATTATTCCCCAATGAAGTCACTAATTTGTTGTAGTGTTTTCTTCTCAATGATGCATGAAAAGAACCCACTTAAGATTGTGGATGACAAACAATCTCAACAATAGAAATGACTGCTAAACATTGTAGATCTGCAGCTATTGATAGAAACAAAACCTGCCAAAATTTTGATCTATGCTACAATCATAGTTAAACAGTGAAAGAAAAAGTAATAACCCCAAAACATCCAATCGAAACCATATATGTAAAGAATAATTTTATAATAACACCCATGAAGAGAACAGATAAATGTTACCAATCCTCTTCTATGGGATGGGTTCTTGGCTATCCTCAAACGTCTTCAGCTTCTGTAGAGTCTCTCTCCTCTATAATGCATAAACCCAGCAAAAATAGTGTGCGACAATAAAAATAATCAGAGTTACAACAGTGAATGCAACAATGAAAATAACAAAAAGTGACTAATGAATGGAAAACCCTTTCATTTATAACAAAATATTGAGTTATCCTCAAAGAATGAGAAATAATAAAATATTATTTATCCCATTCTTGGAATAACCACTTGAAATATTTTATTGTATTTGTTTAGGAGGGAAAAAGTATTTAAACTTTTATTTAGACATAATTAATAAATAAATGATTTATTTATCATCTCAAGGAATTAGTTAAGGAACAATAAACATATAAGGATTTATTTAATTATTCTTAAGGATTTAGTCAAATTTAACAAAGAATAATAATTAATTAGTGATTAATTAACTATTCTTAGAGAAAAATAAGATAAATAATGTTTTATCTGTTTTTTTTTCATGATTGGGTCAAATTTGACAACGAATAATAATAAAACAATTGTTTAATTAATTATTCCTAGAAGAAAATCAAATAAATAAAGATTTATTTAATTATTCTTCATAGATTTGACTATAAATTACTTTTAAAAAGTGGTTTATTAAGTAATTTTTCACTATGAAAGCAATTTTACTATGGTAAAATTGGCTTTACATGGTGTACTTCGATCCATCTAGTAAATTAGGTTAGATGATCAATTTTTTGGTGATAACACATATTGTATTATCCCTTAGTATTATTTGCACTAAGGATTAAGGGATTTGATCTAGAAAATTAAAATATTCATTTCTATTCTAAAAAGATCATAAATTTTCACAATTTCACACCACAAAAATTATTCGCTAATTAAATAAAAATTGCAACATAAAAACCCACAAATTAAATAAAATGTTTTTGCTTCAACAATTGTTATTAATGGATTCTTACGAGAAATTTTACATAAAAATATGGAGATGGAACCTGGTGAATGAATCCTTAAAATACTAGTCCTCATACTTCTAGGTAATTTGGCCCTCCAACTGAATAAATTTTTGTTTTTGCAAATGGAAACTTGGCCCTCCTTGTTGGTGCAAACTCAACCTTCTAATTGAGATAATTCAACCCTTCATAGAGACCAATAAATTTTATCTCTAGCTAGAAAAGCTTGGCTCCTTAGCTAGGGTGGATTTACATGCATCAAAACGAACGACCACCAACTAGAGTGTATTTCAACACCCAAGGTAAGAAATGTAATGAGAGTTTTTCCCTCACACCAAAAGTTACTAAAGCTCTCAAAATAATTATCAAAATACCAATACTCCATTATGCCAAATGAATTCTCCTATTTCTTTTTATAATTTTATCCATCCAAATAATATGGGTCACTGAAATACCATGATCAATACCATGAGTCATAAAATACCATGCATTTTCTCTTATTTTCATGTAATAGATAAAGTGACTTTATTAAATTTTCTTATTTCTCTCTATAATCACTTTTTAATTTAATTCTCCACAGATACTTCGACATGTGTTACACAATCTTTGTAAAAAATTTAAACAACTACAAAACATTTATTCTATAGAGAAATATTACCTCTTAGGCCATTAAAATGTTCTTTCAGTAAAGTAAATTAATTTTAACTTTAATTCACATTTACTATAAGAATTCCTTCCTTGCTTTCAAACATTTAAATCTGTCAAATGAAATAAGCTATTGATTAAAATAAATACTATCAATATCACCTATGTAGTATTTTTTTTAATATTTATATCAAGATGTACCCCAATCTAATCTATGATAGTAATTTATACCTAACTCACTTCACATACCAAACCCCCAACTAAATATACTTCAAACTCTATTTAATACTTCAACACCTAATTTACCTCACATACCAAACCCCTAACTAAATGTACCTTAAACTCTACCTAATACTCCAAATCCACATTTAAGTATACCTACTCATGGTATAATGATTCAAAACCAATACCAACTATAGAGCCAACCAATCTTTGCATATCCTCTTCAAGCCAAACTAGAATTGTTACAATTTGACAAGAAGGAAAAACAAAGTGTGGCTTGGTTTAATAGGGTAAAATAATATTTCAAGATCTATGGAATTTATAATGACAATGAAAATATCAAATATGCATCCATGTGGTGTAAAAAATTTGAATACGCAATAAGTTGGAATAAATTTATAGACGGCTTCTTCAAAATATTTCAGGGCATCAAAGAAGAGGATTTTTCCACTTAACTCACTAGGTTGCAACAAAGAGGAAATATAGATGAGTTCACACAAGAATGGGAAGCACTAGCTACAAGAGTGCCTGGTTTATAAACAGAGTGCTTAGTGCAATCTTACATCACTAGATTGAAAACACACATCTAGAATGAGCTTAAGCTACATGACATTTCAACTATGTAAAATGCAATGCATAAAGAAAAAGAACATAGTTACTGATCAAATGGGAACTATTACCTCAAAACGGGTGCTTGAGCCCAAAAACCCCCAAAAAAACATGAAAAAACAACCCAAAAATGAAAATTGTTTATGCCAAAATGATATTTTTTAGGGTAAATTTTCAACATTTTTTTAAATGGAAGTAAAAACCATTTTTGTTTTGAAAAATGGATTAAAAAAAAATACCCTTAAAAAGAAATTGTTTATTCTGGAATAACAAAAAAAAATAAAAATTGAGTTACAATTTTGACATTTTTTAGTAATGCAGTTAGAAAGAAAATAGCTAGCCTTCAAAAACTGCAAAATTCCAACAATTCTTGGACATGATGTTAAAGTTAAAATATCATGTCTCAAACCCTGATAATTCCAACTATTTCCATCCATGTTGTTAAAAATAAAATATCTTGACTCTAAAAAAACCTTGAAATTGTAATTGTTTTCAACCGTAGCATTAAAGATAAAATATCATAATTCAGAAGCACCTTAATATTTTGACAAATTTTCAACCTTTTAATTAAAAAATTTCAGTTTGTAACACATTTCAACCATGAAATTATGGACAAATTATATAACTAAACCAATTTTTAGAAATGAACAAGTAAATGAAAGTTTCATTATTCCAAGAGTAATTTTTAGCAATGGAGTTAAAGATAAAATATCCGGACTTTGAAAAACTGTAAAATTCCAACCATTCTCAAACATGATGTTAAAGATAAAATATCATGTCTCGAATATTGATAATTCCAACTATTTCCATACATGTTGTTAAATATAAGATATCTTGACTCTAAAAAACCTTGAAATTGTAATTGTTTTCAACCGTAGCATTAAAGCTAAAATATCATAATTTAGAAACACCTTAACATTTTGAGAATTTTTCAACCTTGTAATTAAAAACCTTCAGTTTGTAACACATTTCAACCATGAAATTATGGAAAAATTATCTGACTAAAACAATTTTTAAAAATGAACAAGTAAATGAAAGATTCATTATTCCAAGAGTAATGTTTATTTCAAAGGCTAAAACTATAACTCTTTTCAAATTTTAGCCTAAGACAACTTATCCTATTGTAAGAAAAACCTAAAATCAACCATCAAAATTAAGTGTTATTTTTAATGAGGCATTAAAATTTCAACAAATTTAAAACTATCTTATACCAAATGATAACAATAAATAATATCATGGCAATATCACTGTATAATTTTAAAAAATCAACATTAATTTCTAATATTTATTTACTTTTAATCAAAATATCAACTTTCGTAGATTGAATATCACATACATTAGAGCATATAATCCAAAAAACATAGAAATTACCCATAACTTCATGTAAGATCATATGGAAGTCAAAAATATTTAGTTCAAGTTACCATGCAAACATCTCTAAAGACATGAATTTCTCTTAATTAAAACATTAAATCCAACAAACATAGAAACGACTCATAACTTCATGTAAGATCATATGGAAGTCAAAATATTTATTTCAAGTTACCATGCAAACTTCATTTACACAAAATGTCTTAGACAATTATTCAAAATCATCTATAGGATCTGGCAGACCATCAGAATCTACATCTTCAAATGAATGATTGGATGCAGATGAAGATGACACATATTCTTCTCTTTCATCAACTAGAGCCCCATCTCAGTCAACATGCATGCCCACCATTTAAGGTTTCAAATGTCTTCTAGATCTACGACTAGGTTCAGCAGACTCCCATCTCAGCATTGTTCCTTCTGGTAGAAACTTCTTCAAAATATCTATGGTCTTGAAGTGAAGAGTTCCGCTCTTTGTTAAATTAAAGTCACAGAGAAATATGTCAACATCCTCCAATTTTAATAGGTCCGTGCAGCGATGATTTACATTTGTACCCTTTCTTTTTCTCTTTCAACGAATTTTTTTATCAACTACCATCTCTGGCTTGTACACGCCATTGAATGGGTGGGTATTTGTGGCATACCAATGTACCTCAATAGTTGTAATATCTTCATTTTCTTTAATGACTTTTATAACCTTCAAAACCTAAAATGGATAGCCAAGTGGATCTCCATCTGCTAATACTGCTATCATGCAACCCTCCTTAACATCTTGTGCTCAGAACCCCTATAAAGGTCTTCCATGGCTTCAAGTTGTGCACGTGATCTTCTAGAACCAATATAGATTTATTTTTCCTCTTCATGTTGAGAATTAATAATGCCTTGATATTGTTGTTGTTGAAAAATATGTCTTTCCTCTTGTTCATTTGGCATATTTTGAGGCCAAATAAATGGATTCTTCAAAAGTGTATATTCATTTTCATGATATTGAGATTATGTCACTTTGATCATTGAAAAACGACTCCCACCAAACTGAATCAGCAACATCAAAGTAGTCATATGTATCTCTAATACATTCTTTTATTTCTTCCAAACATTCAAAATAATTTATCTCTCTCTTATGCCTTCGTGCATTATTGAGTTCAGAAATTGATTGTAATAATATTATCTTTGATGCAAATGTTGGATGATCTAGAATGAACTTCAAAAATGCTAAACCTGATGACGACCCCCATTCTGCAATAGTTGAATACTTCTTGCCCCATATAAGTGTTTTGCCATCAATTTTTTTGATACGAAATTGATGTTGGAAGCTAATGCCATTAAGTTGTTCAATTCATTTCTCCTCACCATGCCATCCCAAAATAAACCTTCGCACGTCAATAGTTTCTTCCAGCACCTGAAAAACAAGCTCTAGAATATATGCTTTCTTAATACATTCAATTATTGATGGAAGGCTCCCAACATTCTTCCTCCTCAATGTTACTGAAAAACGACTAAAAATATGATCAATATGGTCATGAGTGTGCCCAACAAGAAGGAAACCAACCTTTACCATTTTAAAAATTCCCAATTGAACAAGCATGTTTAGATATCCAAAAAGAACTTGATTTTTATTTCCACGACTTGTTTACCAAACCAATGATAAAGCACATCATGGATTATAGTTATGGTAATATTTACATCATTATGAATATTTGGAGTCGTGAAGCAAACCCTTGGTATCATCTTCCCATTAAAGACCATACAGCCAACCAAGTGAAACTGAATTAAATTTCATTCCTGTAAATTTTTTGGTGTGCGAACAAAATGTGGTAGAAGTGTTTCCTTTTGGTCCATACCATCAATTATCAAAACCAAATATTATCATAACATTTTTTTCTATGTTTATACAATTTTTTTCTTTCACTTGTTTGCTAATTGTGATGCTCTTGAAGCGCTTTGACAATGGAGTCTACACATAAAATAAAACAAATCTATTAATAAATATATTTTCATAGTTGATAACTATCCAATTTTTAAAAATAATGTTATGAATGCATATATCTTTCTTCCCCTTGAAATTTATCTCTTTTTTATTTAAGAAAAGCACATGTACTGCAAATCCCCATCCTTGACTTCTTAGGAATACAAACATTGTTGAATTCGTTCCTCCATATCCTTGTAAAATATGAATATGTAATAAAATTACCATCTCCTTCGGCACCTTCTCCATATTCTTTGTATAAGTTGTAGATTTCTCGTCTTGAGAAATTATTTGGAATGTGTATTGTGTCTTTATTTGGCATACACTCTCTATGCTTTGAAAAGAAGTCTTTCATCCATGAAATTGCAATAATTGTTGATGGTTCAACCTCTCTTTTATAACGTACTTTTGAGTAATATGTAGGGTCTTTTTCCAGTCTTTCTTGGATTCTTGACAAACTAAAATCACCAACTGAATGCAACATTTTGAAAGCCTTTCTATAGATCAATACATTCCCAATATGATAATCATAACCTGCTAGCGTAGATTGCATGCAACCCACTAAAAATGAATTGTGCATGCTTTTTTACATTGACAAATATTTCTTCCTTTACTCCAAAGAAAACTTGAAATCCATATGTTTCAAGCAATCCTTTCGACAACATTCACTTGAAATCAGATCACCGACATAACTTCTACTTGTGATATATTCTGTCCTAACCCTTGTATAACTAAATTATTTTGGATTGATATGAAATGGCCTACTCCTACTACTAGATACAATATTTTCTTGCAACGTCTCCCTCATTTCATTATTATCTGCAGAAGCATTTTCATCAACAGTAGGAGGAATACTATACTAACAAATATAGTTAGAAAATTCATCACCATCATTGCTTGGAAAATATTCATTACCATATTCACATGAATGAAATTCTTCACTACCAACATCTGCACTTTTGAAATCTTGAATCAAATGAAATTCTTCATCATCTTGATTCCTGCTTTTGAAAACCTCTCTTGGAGGACTCAATTCATCATCACCGTGACTACCTTTGAAACACTCACTTAGAGAAAATGCATTATTGACATTTGTGCCTCTAAAATTATCATTTGTAAGAAACTCTTCATCCTCCCCTTCATCACTAGTGCTGGCATAATCCTTAGGATTATGACTAAGTGGAAAATATGACTCTCTATTCATATTCAAATTATCATTTGGATGAAATTCTTCATCCTCCCCTTCATCAGTGGAGGTTTCATAATCCTTGGGATTAGGAACAAGTGGAAACTTTGAATTTCTATTTAATGGAAATTCTTCATCCTCCCCTGCATCAGTGGTGCTCTCATAATCCTTAGAATTAGGAATATGTGGAAAGTTTGATTCTGCAAATTCTTCATCCCCCCCTTCACCAGTGTTTCTCTCATAATCCTTAGGATTAGGAATATGTGGAAACTTTGACTCTAGAAATTCTTCATCTCTCCATTCACCAGTGTTTTTCTCATAATCCTTAAGATTAATACTATGTGGAAACTTTGACTCTGCAAATTCTTCACCCCCCCCTCATCAATGTTGCTCTCATAATCCTTAGGATTGGGAGGAAGTGGAAACTTTGTCTTTGCAAATTATTTATCCCTCTATTCATCAGTGTTGCTCTCATAATCCTTATGATTAGGAGGAAGTGGAAACTTTGACTCAAGAAATTCTTCATCACCCCCTTCATCAGTGGTGCTCTCATAATCCTTATGCTTAGGAGGAAGTCGAAACTTTGACTCGGGAAATTCTTCATCATCCCCTTCATCAGTGATGCTCTCATAATCCTTAGGATTAGGACTATGTGAAAACTTTGACTGTACAAATTCTTCATCCCTGCCTTCATCAGTGGTGCTCTCATAATCCTTAAGATTCGGAGGAACTGGAAAAATTGACTCTCTATTCACAGGAAATTATTTTTGTTTCCCTTCATCAATGTTGCTCTCATCATCCTTAGGATTAAGACCAAGTGGAGAATTTGTCTCTCTATTCATAGTGAAAGAATTCCTATTACATTCATCAAAATGAATAGAGTTGATGCATGACGAAGATGTCGATGCTAAAGAAAGAAAAACTTCACTATCAGAAGAATCCATGACCTTCAACCAGAAGATGTCGAATGATACAAATGCACTCTCTCCCAATGCCAATATATAACTTAGAGATTGAAAAAATCCCTTTATAGTTTTCTCTCCAAAGTTTTCCCCCAGAAACTTTCATTGAAAATTTTCCCTCCAAAATTTTTGTTTTTAAAGATTTCCCTCCAAAATTTTCATCTATAATTTACTTGAAAACATATTACTAAACTTTTGGTTTTGGAAAATTTCACCCTAGTTTATATTCAAAATATTGATAGAAACTCAAAATAATTTTTCTATTTAAATTATTTAACATTGACTATGTCAGTAAATTAATTTTGATAATTAATATTTATTTTTATCCCATAATGAATGAAAACTAACCTAAAGTATATATATTCTATATATATATTATATATATAATAAATATATATATATATATATATATAAAGTTTAATCCCACAATCAAGAAACGATAAATCAATCCCACAATCATCGCTATAAAATAAAATATATCGTTTCTATTCATCACATCACATCAAGTCTTTTGGGTCTTATTAAAAAGTTTGGAGTGATTTTGCAGAGGAGTTGCATGATCATAGATAGCACATTCAACAGGAGCTTTACGCATTTTAAAGGTTAGCCTTCTTTCGGGGGATTCACTCATTTTAAAGGTTAGCTTTCTTTTGGGGGATTCACTGAGCGAACCTCTTACATATCATGTGCGTTGATGGCATATTAAACAATACCCTTAATTTGACTACATATTGGAAAATCCCTCTAAAAATTACATTATTTAACCCCCTACCAATATAAACCAAATACAACTTCCCAATTTAAAAAAAAAAAAAACAAAAAAAACAAAAAAAAAAACAAAAAACTTTACTTTCACTAGATATTTTAGGTATCCATTTTTTCATTAACATTTTTGATACCCCTTTATATTTTTTCATTAACTTTAAGCTCCATTTTTTATAGTTTGCAAAATAAAAACCCTTTACCCACTACATATCCCCCAATATATTATGTCATTTTTTCGTCGATATATATCCCTTAATATGAAGTCACGTGACATGATATCACTCCTCCAGTGA
>APFE030718373.1:10588-57927 GCA_000404065.3 Pinus taeda | reverse complement strand
AAGAAGATGACATCAAAGAAGGTCTTTGTGAATATGTCTAGAACAAACACAATAATTCCATCATCTAAAGTTGCAGGTGGACACGCTTTGAAGACTGTCGAACATGCCGGAACTAAGAAACAATGTAAAAGTCGACTAAGTGGACCATCAAGTGCACCAAAAATTATTTCTGAATTGATGAATTCACGAGAAATAAATAAAACAAATTTTACATGGCATGTTAAAGATATTGAATTTAATAATAGTACACATCTCTATCTATACTGTGGTATGATTTACATGGGTGAACCGTATGAGGTGATAGGCAGAGTACGAGATGCATGTTTGGTGCCGAATTCAAACATTGTTTATGTTCTTGCAAAATTTCCCAAGTCACATGAAAATATTAGATATCTTCCCTCAAAGAACAAGTATGACACAAATGAAGAATCTACACCATTGTGTGAAGAAATATCATCCAACATTTCAAATAACATTATAAATATGCTTATTTATATTTAGGTGTAATGTGTTATTGTAATGATCATTAAATTTTTTATAAATGATTGATCATTGACATATTGCATTTTCTTTGATAGGATTTCGCTGAGTCTTTCAATGATGCTGGAGGGTATTTATTATATGGAACCAAATATTATGAATGTGATCAACAATTTCCATATAGAGTTGGAACAAGAAAAGAGAATGAAGCAAAAATCAACAATCCATGACACTGCAATGGTATATGTAGGGGATCAACAAAGAATCCATATGGTTTGTCAATCTAACAAAGGTAAACATGTTTCTTTTGAAGATGTGGCAGTTGTAGCTCATGCTGAAGCTCAAAAATATGTTTCTATTAGTGAGGATGAGGTTAGAACTGTTGTTGAAAAGAAGAAAAGAAATAAAACACCAAAAATAAAAATGTCCATGGAAGTCGCTCTTCCACTTGATGATGAGGAGATTGTTTCTATAGAAGAAGATATGTTAACTATGAAGAAGAAGAAATAAAAAAATGGTGAATCCGTTAAAATCATAAGCAACAATGAAGAGAAAAATGAAAGTTCTAAAGGCAATAAAGAAATCATAACACCAGGTGCTGATTTAGAGGATGTCATTACGAAAACAAAACAAAATGCCATTCAAAATCACTTGAGGAAAAATAAATTAATTAATGGTAGCAAAACATTTGAACTTAATGTCACCCAATTCTATAGGCCAGATGAAGGACAATCTTAATATCAAATTAGAAAGGCACATCGCCTACATGTCCATAATTTGAAAATATTATTCAGGTACAATCCATATGCACATGTGGTGGATTATGTGGTTCTTGCTGATCCAAATCAAGTTCCCAATAAGGAGACATTTGATAGGACACAATGTTTTGACTACAGATATTATGTAATTGGAGGGAACCATTCAGTAGAGGCCAAAATACAATGGATCGAGGAATATCCTGGAAACTATATTTTTAAAACAGTGAAATGCATCATTTATGTTGGTTTAACAGAAACAGAAACAAAGTTATTAGCATGGAATCATAATGCAGATAATGAGTATAGAATGTCTATGACTTTCATCCAAAGGGTCATATTTATTCATAATGATTTTTTAGAAAAATGTGGTGGGGATAAAACAAAGGTCAGTTTAAGCTTTTAGAAAGAATGTTGTACGGAAACGAGTTATCAAATTGAGGATATAATCAAATCAACAAGTGGCAAAGTAAATTTAGAAATATTCAAAGGCATAGATAACATTTTCCAATTGCCATTTAGAACAGGGGAGATATGGGAATTAATTGATGACATTTTGGAAATGTGGGAGAATATTGCCATAAAAAATCAGAAAGTTAAAAGGTCTAAACCCATAATATGTACCAACAATAAGACAAGTCCTGAAATGAAGCAACTTCCAGATGATATGACTATCACGCCTTGGAGAACATTGCAAGGTGTGAAATATGACAAACTAGTCAAATCAATATTATGTCATGTGAAGTCAGGTGAACTGTCATTGGAGGAAATGTGCTCGGAATTTCAAAAGTAAGTTTGTTGAATTATTTTTAATTTTTCTTGGATTATAATTTTCTTGTAAATATAACAATTGTTGTTGGTATTATTTGTTATACATCACTATATTAATAATTTTTATTTTATTTATTCAGTCATAAGATTTATATGAAAATACAAGAACATATGGTTAAAATGTTGAATGAAGATAGTTGGAATGATGTTGTACTTAACTACCCAGAATTAAGTTTTACAATAACACTTAAAGATTTTTATCTTGCATTCAAAAATGTATGTTGATTTTACATTCATTTTTATTCATATAATTTTTTATTTTGTTATATTACTTATATTTATTTATTTCATTAAACATGTCGAAGAAGGATGCGAATGGAGTACCAAATACTTTCAAAAATTTCACTGAAAAAATTAAGTTGGGAATGCTGAGAAAGCAGCGTCTTAGAAATGTTGAACTTGATCCTAGTCTTACTCATTTCATTTGAAATGGGCTAGACACTATCCAATATCAAATAATACAAGGTGACTATGAAGACATTGAAAAACTCACACCTAAAGGGAATATGCCCTGGTTATTGCAGACATTCCTCATAGATTTAATTTCTCAAACATTGAATATGATAGTGAGCCTTACACTTATCAAGATTTTAATAAAGTGGTTGCGGTCTTTCAAGAAATCACAAAATCACCACTTTGGAGATTTGTGACATTTCATTCAGACACACAATTTGAAATGCTATTAACAAACTTCAAGGGAAAATCAAACTCAAGGATGCCACTTACATGGTAAGACATTGAATTGTATGTTTGATTAATGTAATTTTTTTTTTAATGTACAAGTGGATTGAACTTTTACTATGTCGTGTTAAAGGCAAAAGTCAAATCTTATTTCTTCCAAAGATCAATCAATTACAAGTGATTGTGAGTTCATCCATGTTGAATGTTGAGCAAAAGATGATAGATATAAGTCCATTCTTCTGAACCAAGTAGATGAAAAGAGTCATAGCCAAGTACTTGTTCATGATGTTGTTGTAAAAAAATTAACTTATGAGGATAAAGATCAAAATGAGAGATTGTTAAAATTTATTAAAAACCACAAACATTGATAAACTATCTTATAGACTTATGTTCAAATGAAGGAGATTGGGTTTTGGATTTATTTTCAAGTTCAGGTAAGTTTTATTATATAAAATTGAATTTTAATATTTTAAATTTTTGTTTTTATGTGTTTATACTAATTTACTTGCTTATTGTTTTTGTGATTGATGATTAGGTAGAACACTAGCATGTTGCCTAAAAAAAGGAAGAAATTGCACTGTGATTGAAAGAGACCCACTACAATGCAATTTTATTCAACAAATAATTAATGCTCTTCAATTTCTTCCACATGCAATGCAAGAATTTGGTTTGAAGAAATGAGATTTTAATGAATCATGTGTGGAAGAAAAGGAAAAGGAATCTCAACCAGCATTATACGAAATGATTGGAAAATGACACTTTGGGATATTTACAAACATGAAAGATCTATTAGAAGAGAAAAATGACGAAACTCAAGCAGGAAATATTGTGGAAGAAGAAAATAATGAAGTTGAAGAAGACAATGAACATGGATTATATGATATTCTTGTTGACATTTAAGTTATGATTGAAAATCAAACTCAATTTTGAGAGATCTTCATTAGTTTTACTTGTACTGTTTTGACTTTGAGATTCTATGAGAAGAATGAACATTTGATTATTGTTGTTATATATTCAATATTTGTATTATCTGATTTTCACTTTAATTTTTATTTGAATCATTTACTTTTGTAAAAAACTTGTGATTACTATTATTTTTTAACACAAAATTCATAAAAAAAATGCTATTTTTAAAGTTTTTTTGTTAGGATTTTCCCATAAATATCGTTTATTTGACATGTTATTTTTGACAAAAATTCTAAAAATGTGTATTTTTTTCATTATATTTATATAGAAAATGTGTTTTTTTGTCAAATGTTTAAAATTATTGTGTTTTAGTGACAATTATTTGATGTCCATTGAAATATTAATTAACATTACATAAACATATAGAAAATACTAACTTTAAAATATCGACCTTTTTTTATTTTTTAACTACATGAAAAAATTAAAATTTCATTACAAACAAAATTGAAAAGAAAATTGAAAACACACAAACACAAAAAATCCACTAAAAATAAAAATTCTTACAGGAAGAAGAAGGCATTAAAAAATTTAAAGTGTCAAAAATTAACGCTCTAAAAAAAAGGTGTTGATGTTACATCGACACTTTTCAAAATCAGCATGAAAATCACTAAAATCTAAAAAAAATGTTCATACTTGATACATAAGAAAATTTAAAGTCCAAAAATATGTTTAAAAAAGGTGTATTCTAACATCACCACTTTTCAAAATCGAGTGATTTTTTGCTACCTCAAAAAAATGGGTATCAGATCATTTTCTCGTTTGATCGGTAACTATGTTAAAGGTGTAGAAAATAAATTTGAAATTATATCATTGCCAAAAATTGAAAGAGTATATTCAAGTCAAAGGATCCTCCAACTACCAACATACGGAGAATACAAAGTACCTTCCACCACATCTAAGAGGAGGAAAGCATAATCTAAAGATCCAAAGAATAAAAGAAGGTAAATGCAAACATTGTGGCAAAAAAGGGGACTCCAGACACATGCTTCAAGGGAAATAATACCAAGAATTTATATAAATATGAAGCTAGAGATGATTCAAATAATGAAGAATATGACATAGAAGAAGTTGAGGATTCTCAACAATTTTCCCCAAATTCCAACAACAAGAACATTCTACAAGTATTATTATCAACCATGATAAGAATAACACAACCCTAAATATCTTATAGTTAAAATGGCATATCAAAAAAAACAATTTAATGGTTCTAATAGATACAACAAGTATTCACAATTTTTCTAACACAAATTTTGCAAAAAGGTAGGATATTTTCACATATCCAATGCCTAATATGAAAGTGATGGTATCAAATGGAAAGAAAATTGAAGAAGTAGGGATATATCCTTGTGGTCCCTTAAAGAGGCCACACTAAGGCACGCTAGACCTAGGGTTTAATTGATAGCGTGCAAAATGGAGTAACCACGAGTCAAGGTACTAAGGAAAAGGTTTCCAATAATGAGAATAGAAATCAAATGGAATTTGAAACCTTTAAGAAGTACTCAAGTTGAAGCTTAGCCAAAGCTAGGGTTTCCCCTAGGGAAAAATAACTAGGGGAATAGAAATTGTGGTGAAAATGGATGAATCAAACACTAAGGAGGATGATTTTTAGGCAACCAACCCTACTCCTAGTGTTGAATCCTTCAAATGAAAAAACTTCAATCTTAATAAATTTCACACCAAGCCCTAGGTAAGGCCACTTATCCTTAAGAGGGTCGAAAAAGAGAAAAGAAGAGTCAAATTCAAGTAATGGATAAGATAAAACTTGATCACCAAATGACAAGGCCAATGCCTAGTCTTTGGGTTCATGGCATCTATGGGATTGATAAATTAGCCAAGTATTACAAAGGAGTAAGTATATTTTGATGCCTCAACACAAAACCCTAACTATTGCCTTTGTGAAGGATTAATACTCACTTGGGACAACTAATTCAAAAGTTCACCAAATTGATTTCCATTAACATTTCATTCATGAGTAATGCATGCAATGATGATATCTATATTCTATGCAATTGATCTTCAACAATAATTAGTACAATAAAAAACCCTACACTACCAATACATTCCAAGCATTAGACATAAGATCAAAATTTCATTAATAAAAGGCTCACTTACAAGATAAAACGCATGAACAATGCATAATTGAGATTTGGATAGCTCATTTGATGGAGATGGTGAATGCATTTAATTCCTCTTTTCGAGATGACCAAAATTGACCTAAAGATCAACAAATTTGGACAAAAAAAAATGTGTTTTTGAATTTATGCCCACACATGTGCAAATTGTCAAAGTCAGCGACATCATTATCTAGGATCATGAAGCCCAATGGACATGTCACATCACCCTCAACGACTTGTATAAATACAAGTGACCTCCAACCTCATTTGGCACCTCACTCACTCACATTCTTCTCTCTCCTTCTCTCCCCCTCTCTCATTGGTTCGTACAACTATCAAGCATACCTTTTCTCTCACATGCGTGGTAAGGAGAACAAATTTTCTGGGCAGATTAGAAGCCAAAATTTCAGAGTTGATGTAGGGTTTGACCAATGTTGACTAAGAACTTTGACTCATCCTTTTACTTTGAATTTTGTGGGAAAATTTTGTTTTTGGTAGGCTATACAGTTTGGCACAGAAACCAAGAATTTCTAGGTACTTTGGCCTGCATTGATCAGAGGCCTATTTGACCATAGAAGTTGACTTTAGTTGACCAAGTTTTACCACTGTTTAGATGATTGTTTTGACTATTATTTAATCACTATTGGAGGTCGATTTTCACTGCCTTTGACCAAGCATCTAAGGGAAGTTTCGTTGCTACGTTGATTGTCTTTGATTTTCTGGTTAGGGCTGAATTTGACTACAATTGACTATAGATTTGACAGGGTTGTTTTGAATTTGATTTGGCAAGTCAATTTTGACCTTTTGTACTTTATCTCTCTACTAAAAATTTCATATAATAATAGGAAGAATTGATCAAATGGTTTTCCCCACATTGGGGTTTTCCTCGGCATCCACCAAATCTGACGTTCTCTTGTCTCGACTTGTCTTCTGCATTTTATTTTATGTTCTATTTACAGTTACAGTCAATTAGATTTATGGTTAATGTGATTGCTACTGGAAAACTAAATTGGAAATTGTCACTGGGTTGCTAAAGGAACATTGAAGTAATTCTGCTAAGCATAGAACATACCATTGTTAACTAAAATTAAAAAAACTAGATCAAGGATTAGAGTATAACTCCTCTACTAGATTGGCCAATAACATTTTCTCTATATTAGCACATTGATTCAATATAAGCAAAATATACATTTGAGAAAATAGTTTTGAAGTAGATATTTTGCCACAAGTCAAGGTCAAGGAGACCACTGCACCATAAATCAAATCATGAGACTTGGGAGAAAAACAATATGTGATTTCTTCCACTTCTTTCCTCAAGGGTGGGAGAGACCAAGAGCATCCCCTTGTGCTTCAGATCTAGTTCACATGAAGCTCTACATTGTTAGATCAATTTGGGATTAGATAATATAATGAAAATTAAATCTTAACAATTTAACCAAAAATCAACTAAAATGTCCAATTCTAGAATAATTCTCCAATCCAAATACTAGTGCAAGGTAACTAGACACTAGTAGATATATAGAGTAAACAAAAATAACAATGGAAATTATAGCACATAGAACATAAACACATAACCAGAAATTATACCATGAAAATGGAAGAAAGACACCACATATGAACTCTGAAGTCTTGTCATTGCACCAAAATGTAAGTATACAAGGCAATATAATCTCCCCAGGCACAATAGCTCATTTTTTCATGATTAATTATGAGCCCAATGGGCTTATTTATACAAAAAATTGGAGTAAATCTCAATGTAAACTAATTCAACAAGTGGCAAAGATTGTGAATTATCAAATATGTCGTGTGCATTTCAGTGTATTCCTAACTATTGGTTGCTTGGTACATGTGTATGAGGAGGAATTGTTAAATGGAGGCAACTCCCACTTCTTTCTCACCCAAAAGAAATGCATGTATGACCCCTATTGACCACTCCATGTCAACTACCCTATAGTAGTGCACCCCTTTTTTTGCAAAAGGAATTTCATCATGTTCAAGTTTCAGATCATTTAGAATTCATTATCAATCGACAATTTGTCAAATTTGTAAACCCATTCTGCATGTTTGTAATGTAAATGATCTTAGTAAGACCATAATGTATGTAACAATCTAGGTAAAGCTATTATTTTAATGATGATTTTCATCCTAGGAGGTTTTTCTTCTCACTGATTCATTTGTGTTTCTAAACACAAATAATCGATAGAGTTTTTCCCTATAGCCTCACCCCAAAGCTAGGGTGGATTTTGTCGTCAATATCTTAGGAAAGTCCTAGTGTTCTAGCCGAGTCTTCTGTAAAGTGATTTGGGAATAATTTTAGCTAGTTTGCTAGATTATTTTATTACAAATCACTTGGTCTACTAGATAATATTTTGAGTCGCAGAATTGGGTAAATAATTGAGGCTCTATAACAAATGAGTTTCCTCCCTTTGAGGGTTGAAATGTAATTATCTTATGTAAAAAATATTTTAGCCATGATGTTAAAATGTTAAAGGGTTGGAAAAATATATTATTTCCCTCATCTGTTAATTAATTAAATTATCTGGCAAAAATAAATTAAAAATCTTAAACCATAAATTTAATTAATTAGAGTCAAAATTAAGTATCAGGAAAAATAAATTCTCCAAAATAAAAAATAAAAATTGTGGGTTCTAGAAAAAATAGTTTTTAGAGGCCCCCACCAAGAGAATATTGAAAACTTTAAGAAATTTTGAACCCTTGGGCCTTGGTGGTTAAGTCAAAGTCAATTTTTCAGAAAAATAGCTCAAAATAGTCAATTTGTAATTCATTTTGAGCTAATTAAAAAATGAATTAAAAGAGAAATTCGAAAATTCCTCAAAAAATAAATATTTCAATGGTGGAGATTAAAAGATAAATAAATCTTTATTCATGGTTGAGATTACTTTGACATGGATCAAGCCAACTAGCCATTTGGAGAATTTATCTATAAATTAGAGGTAATTTGTCTCGCAAAGCATCCGAACATTGCATCATGTACTAGCTCTTGAAGCTCTCTTGTAATTTTTTATGAAATAAAAATAACACAAAATATTTGGAGTTTACATTGATGGTGGTGTTCCTCTCCTGCATCTTGTGGTAATATTGTTTTTAATGTTTTACTAATTATTATTTTTATAAATTATTGGTTAATAGCCTTTGTGAAATAATCTATTACACAGGTATCTTACATAGGTTATTGAGTTTGAAATAACATTTTAATATAATAAAATTAGCGGGTATCTTTAATTCTTAAAAAATTGCATTGTTATTTTATGTCTCTATTAGTCTGACAGTTTAATCTGAAGTGCGTGAAAATCATTTGGATTTAAAAAATTGGGCATTTGGGAAAGTCCTTGGCTAGACTAGCTGACTCTGAATACATAAAATCTAAAGAACTTTCCTAATCTAAATTCCTAGACTTATCTTATGATTTTAGTTTTACAAGGGCTTTGGGGCTAGTAACTCATGTTTCAAAATTAATCATCTTTTATGATTTGTGCTCAATAGTTAGATTTGGCTAGAAAGACCCTATATCTACAGATATGTGAGCGGAGTTGGACTCGTACTCCTCAGATCTGTATTTTATGTGTATAGATCTGAAATTTTTTGTAAATAAATTTTAAATTTCTAACATTGATGTTTTAGGTTTTATTTTTTGTACATATTCAAGATGTTATATAAAAAATTAGTTATTTGTTATTAGAAAAAGGGCATGATCCCATTCACCAAAAGGCACCCAAAGTTGTATTTAAGTCAAGGCCTCTCATTCTGTAAATCATCTTTAATCATTATATATATATATATTATATATATATATATATATATATATTATATATATATATATATTGTTTAATACTGAGTTTCTTTGTTCCATCTAGTATCAGAGCGCTTCGCTCGGTTTTTCAGCAAAATCGCTGCACAACCTTGTCACCACTATGTCCCCCTCCACTATTTTCATCTTTCCCTGCATCTGTTGTTTTTTCGTCTATCCATCCCCCACATATGCTTCCTCCTCAACCTTCGTCCACTGTATGCATCATCCGCAACAAGGTTGTGTCAGACAGCGGAGGAACACACATTGTCGATTGATTGGGTTGCTAGGCTTAAATCGTAATTCCATTGTGCCCCATGTCAATTCCCTGCCGTCGTGCTCCCCCGTCGACGTCTTCTTCCCTCGATTTTTGCCTTCACAATTTGCATGTGTCCCCCCATCGAACTTCCATCAAACATTAGGTGCATATGTATATATATCTAAGGTTAATCTTTACATAGTTATAAGTTCAATTAATTATTATTTTTTAATTAATTAGTATATAGTTTGTGACTATACATAATTTGATTAAAGTTTATAACTATATATAATTTAATTAATTAAAAGAAAGGTCAATTTAAAAAAAAATAATAATAAAATAAAAAATACGTTGGATAAGTATACCCCACCTCATACACGCTCGATGGCTACATTAATGTTTATGGACAATTTCAATAAAAAACTGATAGAAATTGAGGCTAAGGTGACCGAACATGGCGACAAAATCGAGACACTGCAGGACACAACAAATGGAAGAAAGAGTCACTCAAGGAAAACAAGAATGAATTTAAAAATGATCAAATATACTTTTTAGTTAAGGTGGATCAAGCTATGGTGATTTTGGGTTGTATTTGTACCAGAATAATGAAGTGACTCAACATCTCAATTCTTTAGGTTCATCAAAATCATCAGACACACATGAGAAACTCGAGTCTCCGAAGACATCTTCCATGCTTAATCAAGAAAATAGTGACACGAACTTTCAAAATAAGCAGCTTTGGAATCCATTCACCAATATGTCGTTTTCAAATCAATACCCCTTTTCACTCTCCCATTAGCAACAAATCAACAAAGAGAAAAAATCAAGCTATCCAAATACGATGATAACGAAAAATGCAATGTTGCTTGGCTCAATAAAGCAAAAGAATATTTCAAGATTTATGATATTGATAATGATAACAAAAAGATCAGGCATGCTTCCATGAAAATGAAAGGAAAAGCATATAATTAGTATATGTGGTGGAAGAAAACGATACTTGCTATTAATTGGAGGAAATTTAAATGTGTTCTTTAAAAGGTTTCAAGGTGTCAAGGAAGAATAGTTCTTCTCAACGCTCACCAGATTATGATAAAAAAGAGATGTGGAAGAATACACTCGAGAATGGGAGACCTTACCAACACGAGTACCTGGATTATTAGAAACTTGTCTAATCCAATCGTACACCTCCAGACTTAAAACCCATCTACGAGCAGAACCTTAGCTTCATGACATTACATCGATAGAAATAGCAAGCCAAAAAGAAAAAGCTACTGAAAAGAAATTTGAAAAGATGTTGTGGTAAAATGTTGGAATAGTATAGTCAAGACGAATATTTCCCCAGACTACGAATATGGATAACATCAAATATGTTCTACCACATCTTCATGAAGGATAAAAGTCCAACGTGGAAATGCAAAGGATGAAAGAGGGCAAGTGCAAACGTTGTGGTGAAAAATGGGACCCTAAACATATGTGTGCTAGAAGAAAAGACACCAAGAATTTGTATAACTGTGAAGCAATTAATGATTCATACAATGATGAATCAAACGTACAAGAAATCGAAGATGCCTCAGAATTCTCTCTAGAACTAGACGACAAAAGCATTCTGCAAGTGTCACTATCAGCTATGACAGGTATATAACAACCCCAGACATTAAAATTAAAAATACATATCAAGAAGAACAATGTAATGGTTCTCATCAACACTGGTAGCACCCACAATTTTTTGGACTCAACCATGGCAAAAAGACTTAACATTTTCACATTTCCCATGCCCAACATGAAGGTGATGGTAGTCGACGTAAGAAGACTGAAGAGGTAGGGAAATGCCATAAAGTCAAATTGCATATTCAAGACTTTAATTTAGAATCTTTGTTCTACACTGTACCATTATGAGGAGTAGATGTGGTCTTAGGTATCCAACGGTTAGAAACCCTTAGTTCTTACTCTGCCAACCATCAAAAGCAGTTTATAAAATTTAAATGGGAAGGGAAGAAATACAAGTTATATGGATTCCAAGCACTTGAGAATCAAATCGTATCATCATCCCAAATGATGAAAATGATTCAAAGAGGAGCACTAGCCTATGAAGTACAATGTCACCAATTAGAAATGTTAACTTCAAAATTGATCAACGAAGAAGAACCAGAAGTACAAGAGCTAATTTAGAAGCACAATAAAGTATTCCAAGCCCTGCCCATGAAAATGCCTCCTAATAGATAAATCGAGCATACAATAGAAGTCAAAGCAGGAACAAACCCCGTCAACATCAAACCGTATCAATATCCACATCATCAAAAACTGGAAATTGAGAGATTAATCCAAGATCTTTGAAAGTGTGGCATCATCTCAAAAAGTAAAAGTCTGTACACTGCTCCAGTTTTATTGGTGCAAAAGAAAGATGGATCGTTCAAGTTATGCATAAATTATCAAGGAAATGTTAGATGAAATGCTGGATGAACTACATGGTGCTAAATACTTCTCAAAATTGGACTTAAGGTCAGGATATTATCAAATCAGAATAAGATTGGACAACATACCAAACACTGTGTTCCAAACACATGAAGGTCACTACGAATTTAAATTTTTCCGAACACATGAAGGTCACTACGAATTTAAAGTAATGTTTTTTGGGCTAACCAATGCACCAACAACATTCCAAGCTACTATGAACGAGTCATTCTGTCCATAACTAAGGGAGTTTGTTTGTTTGTTTTTAATGTTGTGGTTCACGGACACCCTGGTCAATAAGTGGCGCTACGTCCACGGAAAAATCTAAGTTGATAATCCTCGAAGGGGATCTAGCCCCGTGGCCCACTAGAAAGGCCTGACCCCAAGGGCTTCGGGGAGAATGGACCCTATGACCTCCCGATGGTGAGGCACTGATTTTGACCAACTAAGCTAACCCTTGGGGCTCTAAAGGAGTTTGTGTTAGTGTTCTTTGATGACATTTTAATTTACAATAAAACTTGGATGAGCACCTACAACATTTGGAGAAAGTTCTTACATTATTGGAAGAGCATCAGTTCCATGCCAAGAAGTCCAAATGTACCTTTGGGATGGAAGAAGTAGAAAATCTTGGACATATAATATCCAAGGATGGATTTAAAGTAGATCCTGACAAGATCAAGGCTATAAAGGAGTGGCCCAAACCAGCTAACATCTCCAAGCTAAGAGGATTCTTAGGGTTGACCAGATATTATCGAAGATTTATTAAAAACTATGTCCATATAACCGCACCTCTATCAAACCTTCTAAAGAAGAACTCATTTCGATGGAATGATGAAGCAGGAAAGTGTTTTGAAGATTTGAAGGAAGTTATGTCTAATGCCCCTGTATTGGCAACTTATGACTTTTCAAAACCATTTGTAATTGAATGTAATGCTTTAGGTTTTGGCATAGGAGTAGAATTAATGTAGGATGGTCATCCAATCGCGTTTGAAAGCGAAAATCTCAATAAGCATGAATGTCTTAAGTCTACATATAACAAGGAAATGCTTTCTATTATGCATGCATTATCCAAATGGAGACAATATCTCTTGGGAAGTAAGTGCTCAATACAAACAGATCATAATAGTCTTCAACATGTCCTCCAACAAAAATGTTATCTACAAAACAACAAAAATGGATAGAAAAAATCACTACCTTTAACATGGATATATTACACAAGAAAGGGAAAGATAACGTAACAGTTGATGCCTTGTCGAGGAAAGGTGAAGAACCATCGTTACTCGCAGTGTCGGTTGTTGTACTTGAATGGCATAATGAGATTCGAAGTGAATAGTGCTATAATCAATAATCTTCCTCATAATTCAAAATTTTAATGGAAAAACGATATTCTATGGTACAAGGGGTGAATTTATCTAAATGCAGATTCAAAATTTAAAGCCAAGGTTCTTAAAGAGTCACATGATTCACTGTCGCCCAGACATGTAAGATACTTTAAAACCTACTACAATGCACACTAGACATTCTTTTGAAAATGAATGAGAAATGATATTCAAAATTATGTCGTAGAATCATAGTATTAAAAACCGGCCCAGCTAATCGGTTACCAGTCTAACCGGCCGATTAGCAGGCCCTCCAGTCAAAACTGGTCAAAAAACCGGGCTAGACACCCTCCGTGGCAAAGAAAGAGACCTAACCAGCCAGTTTAGGATGGAACCAACCGGTTTGTATCAAACTGGCCGGTTCCGTCCTAAACCAACTGATTACCGGTCAAGCCCACCATGAGCCCAGTTAGCGCTTTTTTCAATGTTTTTTAGGGGTTTTGGAGGGAAACTAAGGGTGTTTTCCCTCCAAAAACACCCTCTCCAAGCCTTTAAGAGGCCCCTCTCCCTCTCATTTGTCTCGCACATCTGATTTAGAGTGTTTATGAATGTTTGTGATTTTGTTTGTGAGCTTGGAGAGTGTTGAGTTTTTGCTGAAGTATTCATCTTGGAGTTGGAGTTGGAGCTATTTTGGAGATAGTTTGTAGCTATCAGTGGAGTTTCCATCCTCAAAACGAGGCTAAGGAAGCTAGTTTTCATTTCCAGGTAAGGATTTTCACTTGAAAATTCCTCATTTTACTATTGTCCATGAATTAAATTTTTTTGTGTTATAAATTATAAACTTCTCACTTCTATCATCTATGCTATCAAATCTCTAGCTCTATGCTATCAAATTTTGTAGCTTGCATGTGCATTTGTTTTCCTACATTTAGCTTTGGTTTTACATGTTGCTTAGCTACAATTTTTTTTTTTAAATGGAAGATTTCTTTGCAAATTGTTATTATTTCAAGCAAGCATGGCTCCAAAAGGAAATGACAGTGCATGGGCTCAGTGTGATGTTATTGACGGAAAAATGATATGCAAACTATGCCATAAATCTATTAGAGGTGGAGGTATTCCTAGATTGAAAAAACACTTGGCCGGGGTAAGAGGCCAAGTAAAGCCATGTGATGCACCAAATGCAGTGTTAGGTCCTACTAGGGAATAATACATTGCCAAGCTTGAAAAGTTTTATCAGGATAAGGTTAGGGAGAAATCCATCCAATATGACATTGCAAGGAAGAGGGAATTATTATAAGCCATGAAAGAGAGTGGGTATGATGATTATGAGATTCAAGACTCAACTTCTATCCCTTCCACCAATGACCCCTTTCACTATCTTCATCCTTCTTGTGGCCAACCATCAAAAGGAACAAAGAGAACAAACATCCAAAGTCTTTTCTCATCTTCTGCCAACATTGCCTCTTCTAATCCAATTTCCTCCCAGCCAAGTCGTCAACCCACTTTGGATCAACATTGGAAAAAACAATGCAAAGAAACTTCTCATCAATACATTGCTAGATGGTGGTATGACTTAGATATCCCATTTAATGTTGCTCGCTCACCTTATTAACAAGCTATGTGGGACTCTGTTATAGATGCAGGAAAAGGCTTCAAAGGCCCTAGTTTGCATGACTTGAGGGGAGCTCTTTTGCAAAAAGATATATCTTCCATTGATGAGTATTTGGTTGAGTTTAAATATTCATGGCTCAAAACAGGTTGTTCCATCATGTCAGATGGATGGACCGATGGAAAGAACATCACTATCTTTAATTTCCTTGTTTCTTGCCCTCAAGGAACCATGTTTTTGAAATCAGTTGATGCATCTGATAAGGTGAAGGATGCAGCCCTTCTATTTGAGCTTTTGGAAAACATTATTCAGGAAATTGGGGAGTAGCATGTTGTGCAGGTCATCATCGATAATGCCTCAAACTATGTTCTTGCTGGAAAGAAGCTTGAGACCAAATATAAGACCATATTTTGGACTCCATGTGCTGCACATTCCATGGACCTCATGCTTGAGGATATAGGCAAAGTGGAGTGGGTAAAAAACATTATGAAACATGCCAAGTGCATTACAAAATACATTTACAACCACTCATGGGTATTGAGCCTAATGAGGAAAAAACCTAGGGGAAAAGAGCTTGTTAGGCCTGCAATTATGAGATTTGCAACTCATTTCCTCGTGTTGCAATGTCTCAATGGTCAACATAAAAACTTGCAAAAAATGTTTTCGTTTGAAGAATGGTCTGAATCTCGGTGGGCTTGTAGACTAGATGGAAAAGACACCAAAAACAAAGTGTTACACAATTATTTTTGGAAAAGGTCTGTAGAGCTTGTGAAAATCACCGAGCCCTTTGTTAAGGTACTAAGGATGGTGGATGGGGAAACATTGGCCATGGGCTACATTTATGAGGCTATGGATCAGGCAAAGGAGCAGATACGGGCAACTTACAAGGATAGGTTAGCTAAATATGGTCGTATATGGGAGATCATTGATAACAAATGGAACAATCAACTCCATTGTCCTATACATGCAGTTGGGTAGTTTTTGAACCCAAAGTATCATTATAAAAATCGACTAGGAGATCTGCATGATGGGGAAGTCAGAAATGGATTGATTGATTGCTTGGAGCGCATGGTCCCTAGCCACGCAAACCAGTTGGAAAAGCTTGGCAAAGATGGCAAGAGATGTGGACCAACCAAGTAAGCAATTCCAATTTCCAATTTGTTTTTTCTTTTCAAGCTAAAATTGTTTACATTCTTTATAATTCAAATTATAAACTAAGTTACTAATTAAAGTCTTTTTCTTCGCAGCACATTGGTGGGAGTCATTTGGTGGCCAGTGTACTCAATTGCAAAGGTTTGCAATTAGAGTCCTCAATCAAACTTACAGTGCTTCAGGTTGTGAGCGCAATTGGTCTGTTTTTTAGCGCATACACATGAAGAAGAGAAACTGTTTGGAACAAAAACAGTTAAATGATCTTGTTTTCGTGCAATACAACCTTCCACTAAGGAGGAACCAAATGATGAGCACAACACCTGATCTAGATCCCATTCTATTGGACGATATTGATCCAACATCAGAATGGTGGAGGAGACTAAAAAACCTGTGTTTGATGCTGATTTTGATATCGACATGACTTTAGCAGGGGATGAAGCAGATTATGTGGCGGCATCAGAACCAAGATCAGTAGTGGCATCAAGGAAAGGAAAAGAACCAATGGAAGGCACTAGTTGTGCAGGTCGACAAAACTCATGCTTCCATTAGGTCCACTTCTATTGTTGTTGGTGGCATTGATACTGAAGTTGTAGATCAAGCTAAGGCATCCTCAGACTCTAAACCAGATAATTTCTATGTATCTCCTGATGATGATCTTGTGGCTAGTAGTGATGATGAACTTGATGATTGATCATGTGTACACTATAGACTTGTAGTAGGCCAATGGCCTCATAGCTTGCAGCATTGTTTTTGGACTTTATAGGCCATTTAGAGCCTCATTTGCTTATGTATTTTTCTATTTTTTCGATGATATGTATTGCACTCGGTGCCATTTTGATATATTCACCTTTACATGGTATATAAATGAGCAAACTTTGCATATTTTGTCTCTATTGGCTTGGAATCACGGTTTTAAATCTTAAAAATAGTTTTGTTTCATTAAAAATTAATTATTTAATGTATTTTTTTAAAGCCAGTTCGTTTAGACCAAACCAGTGCCAATTAGACCAATTCCGGTTTAAACCGGTTCATTAGGTGGACCGGTCTGGTCACTGGTTCCAGTTTTAAAAACATTGCACAGAATGCGATAAATGTCAACAGAATAAAAGTGAAAATATTATGACACCCAGACTACTTCATCCCTTAAACATTCTAAATGGTAAGAAATATCAATGGACTTTATTAAAGGTTTATCTGTATCTAATGGTAAGGATAATATTCTTGTAGTAGTCGATAGACTCACCAAGTATGCTCACTTTATTGCAATGAAGAAATCAAACTCAGCAAAACAAATCGCTGAGATATTTTGAAAAAATATTTACAAATTACATGGATTTCCAAAGGTCATAGTGAGCGATAGACATACCAAATTTAAGGGTAATTTTTAGAAGGAATTATTCAATCATATAGGAACCTACCTCAACATGAGTTTTTCTTACCATCCTCAAATAGATGGTCAAACAGAGGTTGTCAATAAATGTGTGGAAGCTTATCTATGTTGTTATGCTATGAATAGACAAAATAAGTGGGTTTAGTGGTTACATCTCACTAAATGGTGGTACAATTCTAATTACCACACATCAGCGAAAATGACTATGTTTCAAGCTCTGTATAGGTACAAACCTCCAAAATGGAAGGACCTGGCTGTCATCCAGACAAAACTACTAGTTGTTAAAAACCAACTAGAAGAAGCCCAAAAGGTCGTTCAAACTCTAGAAGAAAATTTAAATAATGCAAGAAACCATATGAAGCAGCAAGCTGGCCGAAACAAAACCGAAAGAGAATTTGAAGTTTGAGAATGGGTATTTGTCAAGCCCCAACCATACAAACAGGTGTCCTTAAAATAAAAAGGAAAAAATAAATTGGCACCAAAGTTCTATGGACCATACTAGATCAACAAAAAGATCAGCGAAGTTGCATATAGTTTAAGCCTTCCAGATAAAATTCATGTCTACAACGTCTTCCATGTGTCCTGCCTTAAAATGGCACTTGTTGACCATCAATTAGCACAAATAATGCTTCCATCCTTAGATGATGATGGAAGGGTCATTTTAGAGCTAGGAGGTATCATATCAACTAGGGTAAAAAATCTTTGATCTTGTGTAATCAAGGAATACTTGATCAAGTGGAAGGACTTACTAGAAGAAGAAGCTTCTTGGGAGACTGAAGCATTTCTTCAACAACATCCGTCATTATGTATGTTTTGAGGAAAAAGCATTTTTTGGGAGGAAGGCAATGTTATATAGAAAATAGTTATTTGTAATTAAGAGTTTATTAGGAAAAGGGCTTTATCAAAGATCATGCCCATTCACCAAGAGGCACCCAAAGTTATATTTAAGACAAGGCCTCTCATTCTGTAAATCATCCTTAAATCATTATATATATATATATATATATATATAATATATATATATATATATATATATATATATATATATATATATGATGTTTAATACTGAGTTTCTCTATTCCACGGGATCTGGGTTTTTATTTTTTCTTTGTGCAGAAAGAAATCTAAGCCTCATGAAGAAAAGTATTGGCGTTTGGATATAGATCTAGGCCCTAGAGACCAAGATTTGATCTCAAATTTGTTTGCAGCACCAACAAATAAAGGATTATTCGATGAAAATTTGATCAAATTATAGATCTGAAGAGGAGGAAATTTTTGTTGCAATTTTGTGAAATTTTTGGGCACTGAGCAAATCTTGTTTATCATTCTCCTTTGGCTTATGACAGCCCTGCAAAACCCTTCGGTTGTCTTTCTTTAACCTTGTCTCTGCCTCCTCCCCTTTCCCCGTTTCCTGTAGCGGCCTCTTCTTGTCGTTGTTGTCTCTCATTACCTTTCCTCCCTCTACCTGTTGTTTCATTAACTCTCCAGCATCATTGTCGCAAGCCCTCACCCTCATCCACTCCCTTCCTTGTTGCCTTATCTCTCTCCTCCTTCATCTCCTCTTCCCTTGCTACCTTAACGTAGCCCTAAAACTCTCTTTTGGTGCCTTTTTCTTCCAATCTGAGCCTCCTTATCCTCCTTGTGACATCCCTTAACCCTGAAGCAACCTTCACCATCCTTATCGGTTGCCTGTAGTAGCTTTCAAGGCCTAACGCAGGCCTGCATTTCCCTCTTTTCACCCCTCCACAACCCTCTAACGCTTTGTTGTTTCCTCATTCCCAAAACATCAAGCTTGTTGGCCTTGATTCCTTAGCTACCCCATCAAAGCTTACCCTCACCTTGCATTATTCATTTCTGTGGGTATCAGTGAAATTTTCCGAAGCTAACAAGTGGTGTCATTGCAGAATATTTGGGTAAAATTTTACATTTTCATATTTGCTTAACCATTGAAGGAATTCTGTGCATCCTCACTAGTTTTCACTCTAAACTCTTGAATCCTTCCAACATTAAGGACCTTTCTCACAGTTGGCATAAAACTATTGGCAAGCTCCCTAACAAGTGAAAACATTTATTGCAAATGTTTAATGTCTATCATGTTTTCTGAAGGCATACTTAGGATTGAAATTTCTAATCAGTGATCTAATTAACATAAAATTTTTATTTTATTTATTTGATGAGCAAAATTGGATAGTTTGGGAATTAGTTATGATGATTGTTGGCATCACATACTAGGGTTTGAAATCATAACATTGGCCCAATTGTCTCCTCATATGCATTCCAAGTTCCTTCTAAAAATTTTTGAATATTTTGGGCTTGTTTAAGGCATTTGGCATAAAGGTAGCTCACTATTAGCTCATTGCTCTCAAGAAATCTAGTTGCTGCCATAAGAGAATTTATTGTTGTCCTAAGTACAAATCTGTGAAACTTAAGTGCTCTAACCTCATTGTGAAGGTGATTGTTTGCCTTGTTCACTTCAGCAAGATTGGATGTAATTATTGGGATTGGAAATTAAGTTTAAATGCTTGTCATCTTTTGAGTTCCTAATCACACATTCACTAGCTTGCATTTCTAAATTGTTACTTGATTTGAGATTTTTATTGAGTCTTTCTTATCTAAGATTTGAGTAGTGATTTTCTTCTTAGCAATCTCATCTTCCATCTAATAAGTGCAATTTTACTACATAATCTTTACTTATTTCCACTGTCTAAAATAAGTAAGAAACAAGTTTAAGTCATTTTATCTAAAAGGCATATTTTGGGATATTGCTCTATTACCTAATTCTCATTGTTATCACTTGATCGAATGACTCTTATTGCTTCTTTTTATCATTGTTATTAACTTGTAATTTTCTTCCTTTGATATATTTATTTATTGGATGATTGCAAGCATATTGACATAATGTAATTAGAAATTTAACTTCTTGAAGTGTATTCATTGTCTCATTGAAGCATTTGCATTGCATATCAACCTTGCATCTTGTACTAACATCTTGAAGCATTGCCTATCTTATGGCTTAAGGAATACTTCATCATTGAAAAAGTTCTCTAATTTATTTTAGGTTTGTATCGAGGCACTGGTTTGTTATGATTTCATCTTAAGTGTCATATTATTCTAATTGAAGTTATCGATCTCACATTGCTCAATTTGATAACATAGCTTGCCCTCTAATCTCATTTCAAGCTACCTAGAGAAGCAATTGCCCTACCTCAAAATCTCCTAGAGCTTGTTGTTACAACAAGTTTCCCCCTAATTATCGTCTTTAGGGACTACCCTATTTGACTTAGCTAGGAGAAAATCTAAAAGGAGTAAGTAGGGATCAAGGTGACAACCCCTACTCTAAGCATTGTGCCTTAGGTGTACACATTCGGTGACAACACCTATGATCATGTGCCAATCCACTGTGATCGAACATGTTTGTGTATTGGTTAAAATCTACCTGTGTGGTCCTTCCTTAACTGCCTGCGTACGTTATTTATGAACTAGCATCTTACATTAATCAACATATGTGTTAATTTGGGGGAAAATATTTGTCCCATGTAGCAATCATGTCCCCCACTAAAATTTAATTACCAAATCTTTGGAGAAGAAAAGATACGGCAGGCAACTCGACTCCTTTTGATTGTGTGCAACTTTGACTGGTTTAGGTGGTTTCCATGTCATTCAACTTATCCCCCACTCAAATCCTTTTTTATTGATTTTTTTTTTGTCTTACATGCCAAGTCACTTTATTTTGTCCCATGATTAAATTAAATCAACTTATTGAACTTTGGCCATACATTGTACCTCATGACTTCAACGTGGAAACTTTGACTTGCTTTGACTTTAGTTATTCCTTGTTTGATGGGCCCTACGTGGTTTCCACATAACCACTGGCTTCCCCTTAACCTTCCATGTCACATGTTTGACTTTCTTTGACTTTGGAAAAAATTACAAGTTTTTCCAATTATTGAATTTTTTTAATTTTTCCTCATTTTTGCCACTAACATTAGGAAAATTGGTTTTTGAGGCACTATAAGTCATTTTTACCCTCAAAGTGGGTCTTAAGATAATGTTGGGCCTCTCATGATGAATTTAAAGTAGTCACATGCCCAGAAATTTCCCAAGACCACTTATTTACATCATTACATAGAAATTAATTAAAAAAAATCTCATTGTGCAAGTTTTTTTAATTATTAAAAAATCCTACTTAGAGCTATTCAAATTGCGTGAAATTTCATAGATGACCTAGCATGGTAATATACATTGACCTAGACACTAAGATGGACTTGAGGTACGATCTTCAAGCCATCACCCCATCTTTGGGGTATGCGGTGAGTGAAAAACCTAGAAAATTATTCACTGCTAAAAAGTGAGAATATTAACCAAGTAAACAAAACACTCCAAGGTGTGCTTGGTTATTGAAAAAGTCTCAACATCCTAGATTTGTTACATAGATTTATTCATTATGCTAGTGACATTTATATAATATCTTCATAAGATTGTGGAATCTAAGGATTGAATGAAGAACGAGAGAATGAAAGGGGCTTAGAAGCCTTGATGAAATTTGGAACTTTGTAAGTGCAAAAATGCTCTGACATATCCTTGGACATGGAATCTTCAAGTGAAACTTTAGTGGTCAATAGGACCTAAGGCACGATATTCAAGTTTTCACCTTGGCTTTAGGGCATGCAGTGAATGAAAAATCCTAGAAAATTATTCGTCGCTGAAAAGTGGGAATAATTCACCAAGAAAAAAAACACTCCAAGGTGTGCTCACTTGCTAATCAAGTATCAAGCATCCTAGGTCTGTTACATAGCTTTACTCTTCATACTAGTAACATTTATACAATATCCCAGTGGGGTTGCGGAATCTGACTACTGAGAGAATGATGAAAGAGGAGAAAGAAGGGGCTAGAATGCCTGGTTGACTTATGAAATCTGAAGAAAAAAATATGTACTCTGTATCATGGGCTGTGGTGATCCAGATGTATATTGGTGGCCACCCTCTTATTCCATTTGGACCCCCACCATTATTTCTTTTATTTTTTCAGTTTCCTTGTTTGTAGCACAATTTACTATTTTTGGCAGTTTTTCAGGTCCTAAACTTCCGGAGTCGTTTTGAGGTTCTAAACGATGTCTTTTTTTTTTGAAAAGTTGGGACCAACATGGATGATTAATTGATGTTGGCCATTCAAAATTTGTAGTCCTCGAATAGATATTTCTAACAAGGTATTGTGTGAGTCAAACAGAGATCGTATGCCAAAGTTACGACCCCACCGAGTTGATGTACCAATTTACCCAAAATGGGGCCCATAGGTTGGTGCTTCATCTCCTAGGGTTATGTTTTTGGATGTTTAGGGTTTTCCATTGTTTCTCAATAATAAATAGCCCTTTGAACCTCATTGTAACACAGTTTAGAGGCATGTAGCCACCACATCTCTTCTCAGATATAAGCTACCATCACCTAAGCTAGTCTTATTTCCATTATGTTTGTAAGCATATTTCAGTATTTGATATTAACGAAATGAAGTGTTATTTCTGTTGCATCTCCGTATTTATGGTTATATCTGTAATTTGTTGTGTTCCTGTTTAAATCGGGATCGGTGGTATCAAAGCGGTTTGTTCTTTTTCTATTTTTCTTTGCATGTTCCTAACGAGGTAAGGATATAAGGAGTTAGGGTTCGATATGGTTGAACTTTTGCAAGATCAACCTCACAAACTCCGACAACCACATATGGGGGGGGAATAAAGACGAGGGAACAGGAGATCCTATCAAAATATTACTTAAGGAGGCCCTCGAGAAACAAAGGAACATGATGATGGATAACTTTTCTCAAATCCTTCAATGATTGCCCACCGACGACGTATCCACATCCAGCAGCCACTTTGAAGGCTCCAATTCTTTTAAGGTACAAGTAAACTTTGACATTCCCATATTTGAGGGCCAAATAGATGTAGAAGTCATAGATAAATGGTTAAATCTACTAAAAGAATATTTTTATGTTCATGATTTTTCCAGCCAGGAAAATATTACTTTTGTTCTTCTCAAAGTCGCCCCCCACGTCAAGAACTGGTGGGAAACCTACTACAAACAAAAGGATAAAACTACAGCCTCGCTATTTTCAACCGCAACCACTTGGAATTCATTTCGGGATTCCATCAAGGAGCAGTACTACCCTGGCGGAAGATGAGGATAAATACATAAAGTGGACCACACTGTGGCAGGAAAGGGACCAAGACGTGCCGAAATTTACCAATATTTTTCATACCCTTCGCACATAGTTGGGTATCAAGGATTCTAAGCAACATTTGGTACTCAAATATCGCGGCTGCCTACACCAGTACATCTAGGAAAAGATGGAGTTCTTGGACATCTACTCGCTTGGCACAATGTACCGATACGATGTCAAAAATCAAGCAGAAATTTAAACAAAAGAAGCGAGACTTTGGATCTGCGAATCCGAAGAGCAAAGGACAAAGCCAAGGTGAGGTGACCCAAGACAACCTGTCGAAGCTACAAGAAAAGAACACCACCACAAAATCAAATGACAAAGGAAAGTGGTGTGAGTTCCATAAGAACCCCACTCACAACACGAGTGTCGAGCCAAGCAGTCACTAGTGACAAAGTTGAAGGCTTCAAAATCGGATGCATGTTCCGACCCTAAGTCAGAACCCGACAAGAGGAATGACAAAGGGAAGTAGATTATTGATGCAGAGCCCAACGCCATTGTTGCCACTGCCAAGATCCAGAAGAATGAGCTCGAAGATCCAGAGGAGAGTGAGCATCTTTTCTACTCACAAATGTGGGTGAAGGGTTCGCCATTGCAATTCATTTTCGACAGTGGCAACCAAAAGAACCTCATTTCAGCAAAGGTCGTGAAGCAGCTAGGCCTACTGACCATACCACACCATCAGCCATACAACTTCACCAAGGACAAGATCTTTGAGTCAACCAATAGTGTCGCCTTCCCTACAACATCAAGCCCTTCACAAATGAGGTATTATGTGATGTTGCTCCTCTCGACGTTTGCGATATATTATTAGGACAACCATACTCGTGGAAGTGACATGTTGTATATGAGTCTATACCTCGCTCTATGATTATTTCTTTGGGTAATACATTATACAGGATACTGGAGGTAGCCCCACCTACCGCCACCTCTTTGATCTTTGCTAAGAAATGCACCAAGATCATCTCCCGGACTAGGAAATTTATTTTCTTTCTGGTTCGCTCTCAAAGTAAGAGATCTTCCCCTCAACCACAGGGGTATCGTTGCACTGTCAGGTCAAGCATTCGTTGGGTATGATTCCTGGAGAAACCCTAACCAACGAACCGATATAGCACCACTCCATTGTGTAAAATGTCAAGTACAAGCAACGACATGATCAACATCGGGTGCCACACAAGTTTTAGGTGGGTGACAAAGTTTGGTTGCATTTGCAGAAAGAATGCCTTACCAGAGCCCATCGAAAGTTCAAACCACTCTAATATGGTCCTCACACCATTACCAAGGTTGTGGGAGACAATGCTTTGGATTGCATCATTCCCCCATTCCTTGACTTGCACCTAGTGTTCAATGTGGACCACCTTTGACCATACTTCCCACCATTGCTAGACACATCAAACATTGCAGAACAGCTCACACCAGTAGTGTTAAACCCAAACTGCACGGAACAAGCCACAATTGATCGGATTATGGACACACATTTCAAGAACACTCACCAACAAAAGATCCAACTATATCGGGTTGTCAAAGCTGGCCAACTATTGCACCAAGGCAAGTGGCACACCAGGGACCAAGTTCAGTAGAAGTTTCCTCATCTCATGGGGGAACTCAACGCAATGGGGACCATTGTTTCCTAAGGGGGGAGGAATGATCCAGGTGGATATTGGTGGCCACCCACCTATTCCACTTGGACCTCCACCATTGTTTCTTTTAGTTTTTCAGTTTCCTTATTTGTAGCACAATTTAATATTTTTGGCAGTTTTTCGGGTCTTAAACCTCCGGAGCCATTTCGAGGCCCTAAATGACGTTTTTATGGAAAAATTAAGGCCAACATCAGTTTTGGCCATTCAAAATTTGTAGTCCTTGAATAGATCTTTCTAACGACGTATTTTGCGTGTCGAACGAAGATCATATGCCAAAGTCACAACCCCAAGAAGTTGATGTACCAATTTACCCAAAACAAAGCCCATAGTTTGGCGCTTTATCTCCTAGGTTTAGGTTTTGGATGTTTAGGGTTTTCCATTGTTTCTCAATAATAAATAGGCCTTTGATCCTCATTGTAACACATTTTAGAAGCATGTAGCCGCCACATCTCTTCTCAGAGATAATCTACCATCGCCCGAGCAAGTCTTATTTCCATTATGTTTGTAAGCATATTTCAATATTTGATATTAATGAAATGAAGTGTTAGTTTTGCCGCATCTTTGTATTTATGGTTATATCTGTAATTTGTTGCATTCTTGTTTAAATCCTGATCATATGGAATCTTCACAACACCTGCTAAGTATAATTCAACAGTTAACATGTTGCTCCAAATTGACAAGACTTAGCACACAAACAAAATGCCCATTAACAACCCATTTCTTCTCCATAAAGGACTATAGTTAGGGCATCCAAGCAACTCTCTAACAACCCTCCAAGTTTTTACACAAGCTTTTATACCACTATCCACACTAGACTTACATCACTTAGCAAAAAATCAACATGGAAAGACAAGCATACCCTTGAGGGACGGCTTATTTCTGCCCTCAATAATTGCCCCTATGCATGCATGAGATCTAAAGTTTTCGGTCATGTCTAGGGCTTCCTGTAGCAGCTATAGGACTGCTTGAACTTTGCCAAAATATCCTCCAAACTCATACGTTAAACCTCCTCTACAAGACTTGATCCCCGTGTTGTAACTTGACCCATTTCTACAATTGTTCCAAGGCTAGATCTACCTCTGTTCTACTCCCAAGTAAAGCTCAACCCTCCTGCAATAAATCAAAGACAAAACTCAGCATGTCACAAAGAATTAACACCATAAACGTGCACAAAAATGTGCCCAGAATTGTCTCTCAAACTCGGACAACAATCTACCTTCACATCCTAAACCAATCACAAGAAAACGATACAAAAAACTTCTCTCCTCTTCAGCTAAGATTCTTAAGGTTGCGGCTATGTCAAATGTCCTTCTCCAATGATGTATTGCACTTGGATGTGGTGTTTTATCAAATGACTTGCCTCACTCTTATTTATATATTTTCTTGGTGCAACAACTAGCTCTCAAAAGGGTGCCTTTCAAGCCAATCTGACTTGAAAATCATGTCATTAGCCCAACTCTTATAAATAAGAAATTATTTCCTTCATGTGATCAAAGCCTCCTTGGTTGCCTTAGGTCCCCTTATCTCTTTTAAGGGTGCTCCACTTGCAATAATGGTCAAGCCATCAAAACACCTCTTGGTTTCACGCCTACAACTTTGGGTGCAAAACCCAGTTCTTGGGTACACGTCCATAATGCCCATGTGGGTCAAATTTTCCCAAACCCTATACCCTAAGGTGTGGGAGTACCTCCCAAGCTACACAAATCAACAGATAGAAGAAGTACAAGTGGAGAAACCTTCTACTTGGGAGATGATTTAGTATCATGGTTGAGCAGGAAGCAATCTTCAGTATCCTTGTCTACAACAAAAGCATAATATATTGCAACAATAGCATGTTGTACTCAGGTCATCTGGATGTAGCAAACCTTGCAAGACATACATGTAAAATATGATGAGCTTATTCCAATAGTTTGTGACAACATTGATGCAATAAACATCTTCAACAATCCAGCGACGCATTCCAAGACCAACCATATTCCTATCAAGTTTCACTTTCTAAGGAAGCAAGTCACATAAAAATAATATCAAGCTAGAGTATGTTGGGATGAAGGAACAAATTGCAGACATCTTCACCAAACCACTCCAGAGAGACATTTGAGTATCTTAGACAAAAAACTAGGGGTAATTTCTACTCCAAGTTGATTTACATAATCTTCAACAAAGAAAAACAAGGGGAGAAACAGTGTTAGGGGGAGATACCCTTTGCCATCGATGTTAAAGGGGGGTAGAAAGGTTAAGAAGCACGAAGACATAGGGAGCATGGTCACAGGGGGAGGATGATGGTTGCCATCAAGGACAAAGAAGAAGATTGTCGAAGGAAGTTTTCATTGATGTCAAAGGATGTCCAATTGAAAGAGAGTTACATATTCAAATAGCACATTTCGAAATATAATATTTGGATTTTTCATGCCACATTTGGATATTGTATCTTTGAATGCATATCTACTCCATTTACCTATCTCAAATGGAAGCATAACATATATGGTTGGAATTCTTATTCCGATACATTTCCAATGGTATAAGGCACTCCCTCTAACTCCTCACGATTGAAGAGAAATAAATTTTGGATTTTTTAAGCCCCATTTGGATACCCTATCTTTGAATGAACTTTTATTGCACTTACCTGGCTCAAATGGAAGCATAGCATATATGGTTGAGAAGCTTATTCCTATACCTTTCCAATAGTGTTTGGCAATCCCTCTAATTCTTCATGGTTGAGGAGAAATGATTTTTCAAATATTCACTATACATTCCACCACCTGCACAAACCAATCCAGTGAGTGGACAAGTCGGCCCAATCTAGACCCCAAATGCACTATAAATATGCCCCAGAATGAGCATTTCGAGTTATTCACTCAAGAAAATTTGAATCTATTCAAACAAGCAAAGAAAAGAAGGAATTCTAAGGTTAATACATCATGAACTAGAAGTGACGAGGCGCTGATTTGGAGAGACTTTCAGAGGAAGGATTTTTGGCACATTCTTGAAGGGTTTTTGGCTTATTTAAGGTTTTTTGGCTTATTTTGGAAGGATTTTTAACACACTTTTCAAAGGTTTCAGTTTTGGTTTCGGGCCTATTGAGGCCAAGTTCAATTAAAAGGAAGTCAAGTTCAAGAATCATTTGTTGAGGGAAGTTTTGTTGCTAAGAAGGTCATGCTTGGGAAACCGAGTGCTTCTATGAAGGACAAAGGAACAAATGCTAGGACGACATACTTTTTTAACTAATATTGACTCTTGAACATAATTTGGTGTTGATAAATAAGGGAGTTGGTGTTGATAAACCAAGGTGTTGGTGCTTCCTTTCAGTTGATGCTGATAAATTAGGCAGTTAGTGCTTCCTTTCAATTGGTGCTAATAAACCACGAAATTGGTGCTTCCTTTCAATTAGTAACAATAAATTTAAATGTACTCTTTATATATGTTAAGAAAACAACTATGTGGTTTTTTCTTGTTTTGGGCTTCCACGTAAAAATATCAGTACTCTGTATATTTATGAGGTTTTCTTTATATTTGTGGATACATTTACAATTTTTTGAAGTAAAAATTGTTAATCATGTCATTAGCCCAACTCTTATAAATAAAAAATTATTTCCTTCATGTGATCAAAGCCTCCATGGTTGATTAGTCCCCTTCGCTCTTTTAAGGGTGCTCCACTTGCAACAATGGTCAAACCATCAAAACACCTCTTGGTTTTGCACCTGCAACTTTGGGTGCAAAACCCACTACTTGGGTACACATGCCCACAAAGCCCATGTGGGTCAAATTTTCCCAAACCATATACCTAGGGTGTGGGAGTACCTCCCAAGCTACACAAATCAATAGACAGAAGAAGTACAAGTGGAGAAACCTTCTACTTGGGAGATGATTTAGTATCTTGGTTGAGCAAGAAGCAATCTTCAGTATCCTTGTCTACAGCAAAAGCATAATATATTGCAACAATAGCATGTTATACTCAAGTCATCTAGATGAAGCAAATCTTGCAAGACATACAAGTAAAATATGATGAGCCTATTCCAATAGTTTGTGACAACATTGATGCAATAAACATCTCCAACGATCCAGTGACGCATTCCAAGACCAACCATATTCCTATCAAGTTTCACTTTCTAAGGGAGCAAGTCACAGAAAAAGAATATCAAGCTAGAATATGTTGGGATGAAGGAACAAATTGCAGACATCTTCACCAAACCAATTCAGAGAGACATTTGACTATCTCAAACAAAAACTAAGAGTACTTTATACTCCAAGTTGATTTGCATAATCTTCAACAAAGAAAAACAAGGGCAAAGACAGTGTTAAGCGGAGTTAACCTTTGCCATCGATGTCAAAGGGGGATATAAAGGTTAAGCACGAAGATAGAGGGAGCATGATCACAAGGGGAGGATGATGGTTTCCATGAAGGATAAAGGAGAAGATTGTTGAAGAAAGTTTTCATTAATGTCAAAGGATGTCCAATTGAAAGAGAAAGTTACATATTCAAATAGCACATTTCAAAATATATTTTTTGGATTTTTCATGCCACATTTGGATACTGTATCTTTGAATGCATATTTACTCCATTTACCTATCTCAAATGGAAGCATAACATATATGGTTGGAAAGATTATTCCTAGACATTTCTAATGGTATATGGCACTTCCTCTGACTCCTCACGGTTGAGGAGAAATAATTTTTGGACTTTTTAAGCCCCATTTGGATACCCTATCTTTGAATGAACTTTTACTCCACTTACATAGCTCAAATGGAAGCATAGCATATATGGTTGGGAAGCTTATTCCGATACCTTTCCAACAGTGTTTGGCACTTCCTCTAATTCTTCATCGTTGAGGAGAAATGAATTTTCAAATATTCACTATACATTCTACCACCTGCACAAACCAATCCAGCGAGTGGACAAGTTGGCCCAATCTAGACCCCAAATGCACTATAAATACGCACCAGAAGGAGCATATCAAGTTATTCACTAAAGAAAATTTGAATCTATTCAAACAAGCAAAGAAAATAAGGAATTCTAAGGTTCATACATCATGAACTAGAAGTGATGAGGAACCAATTTGGAGAGACTTTCAGGGGAAGGATTTTTGGCACATTTTTGAAGGGGTTTTGGCTTATTTTGGAAGGATTTTTAACACACTTTTCAAAGGTTTCAGTGTTGGTTTGGTGCCTGTTGAAGCCGAGTTCAGTTAATAAGGAAATGGAGTTCAAGAATCATTTGTTGAGGGAAGTTTTGTTGCTAAGAAGGTCGTGTTTGGGAAACTGAGTGCTTCTGTGAAGGACAAAGGAACAAATGCTAGGATGACATACTTTCTTAACTGATATTGACTCTTCAATAGAATTTGGTGTTGATAAATTAGGGAGTTGGTTTTAATTATCCAAGGCGTTGGTGCTGATAAACTAGGGAGTTGGTGCTTCCTTTCAGTTGGTGCTAATAAACCACGAAATTGGTGCTTCCTTTCAATTAGTACTGATAAATTTAAATGTGTTCTTTATATATATTAAGAAAACAATTATGTGGTTTTCTCTCACTTTGGGTTTCCACATAAAAATCTAAGTACTATGTATATTTGTGTGCTTTGCTTTATATTTTGTGGATATATTTTTACAATTTTTGAACTTAAAATCGTTAATATTGATCACCCTCCGGCCCCCCCCCCCCCCCCCTTTCCCCCCCGCATTCAATATTGCTAAATATTCCAAAAAAAACTACTAATTAACAAGGAAAAATTCATTTCAAAAGGTCGGGATCCATTTCCTGGAGGCAGAATCCATTTCCTTCTTCAAGGGACACACTTCCATGACAAATCTGGATCAGATCTGCAGATCCTACACATAGGAATGGATGATCTTATAACTTAGTGTTAGACTAATGGATATGAGAATTTGTCAAGTTGGGATGCAATGAGACATAAAGACCCTTCACCTCACCTTTAGGTAGTCCGAAGTCTTCTTCTTGTTTGCATCAAGGTTGTAGGGGAGCGACTTTTCCCCCTTCGAATCACTCCTGCAGCGTGCTCCCGCAAAAAAAAATATCCCTAGCTTTTTCACAATTTTTTTTACAAAGATGTTCGAAACATAAACTTTTTTCAGAGAAACAAGAGTTTTTTAGTAGGGCAGCCTAATATTCAAACTTATATCCCTAGTATTGATATGCAATTCATGGTAATGTTAAAATTCTTGAAGTAAAATTGACATTCTCCTTTATCTTTCATTTTCATCATTTTACTTAAATTTTTAACATTACCATGAAATGACTCAGGATGTTTGAGAGTAGTTCTGAACTCGTTGAATTTCATATGGAGAAAGTAAAATTTTAGATCTCCCTCAAAACCCAATAGACTTATTAGTTTTTTGGGATTCCAGGATTGGGGGGTAGCAATGTTTCCATTGGATTTTATCACGTACTAGGGTATGGGACTCGTATTTAATCAAGAGCACCAAGCCCTCTATGTACCTTGATGTTAGTGACATTGGTTGTTGAACTCCTCTATCATGACCCTACTAAAAATGTACCCCTCACTCAAACAAAATCTTGACTTGACATGCGACATTTTTTCTATCATGTTAATTGCTTAGAGGGTGATATTAATGACAAAGATCCCAAGATAGGTAATGATTTTGATGATATGTAGCTATTTGTTGTAGCATGGTTTTTTTGGATGCTATCTAGAGCCTATTTGTTGATGTATTTTCGGTTCAAATATGGATTGCACTCTATGCTATTTTGGTTATGTGCACCCTTACATGCTATATAAATGAGAACTGGTAACTTGTGGACCTGGTTGATGTAGATTAGGTTGATGTAGATTATAACTTCTAGATGATTGTTGTTATATGGTTTAATCCATGTTTTTATGCTTTTTTATATCTAATTTATCATTCTACATGCTTTTGTTGATATATATGCATCAAAGTATATAAAATATATATATATTATTCCCGATTCACTCCCGACCTGGGAGCTTTTGAAAATGTCGCTCCTCACTCCCGCTCCCCGCTTCCGCTCCCACTCCCAAGTAACCTTGGTTTGCATATTGTTTGTGTACCACATTATCTGTTAATATAAGCAACAATTTTCCAAGAAAGAAAGAATACCATCCATACACTAGAAAATCCTTGAAATGGAAACTGGCCAAGGGCATATGCAAAAAAGCTCAAGAAACATTACCTTGAACCATAGAGATCACACGGATAGGAACAAGATTTATTCAAATCACCAAACATACCAATTAATAACATATAAAACCAACAAGATTTCGTTCATGATGCAATGTACCTTATTTTACACAATGCTATCATAACTATTGGAAAATGTAACTAGGCTTATTTGAGTCATCATGTAATGTACTTGCCAAAAGAATAAAGAAAATAATTATTATTATTATTATTATTATGGTGACTTATTACAGCATGGGTTTCATGCTTGGGTCACCATGTTTTAGGTCAAAGTCCCCATTGAGGACTTGGAGGAATATTTTGAGTCAATAGAGTCATTGTACTTTTAAAAAGACCCTTCTTGGGCTTTTGAATCATGTAAAAAGGTTAAATATTGAGTCAAATATGGTTTATGTATCCTCGACACCAAGTCGGCCTAGAAGAAGATTAAGTCGGCCCAAGGACACTTATTCGACCCACAAAAAGCCTATAAATACAAGCTAGTCAAAGTCATTTGGAGCATCACTCTCTCACAAGAAGTTTGATATCTCTTGTAGCTAGGAAAAGTGCAAACTCTGTTGTCGGGAAGCCAAAAAAAGTGCAAGTTTGGGGAAGTCTAAGGAAAACGGAAAAATCGAAATTTTGGTGCCTCTCATTCTCTCTATTCCGTGTCTTGGATTGGGAGATAGAAGTCTTCCAAGTTTCACTGTCGCCGGAAGCCATTGCCTAGTCAAAGTTGCTGGAAAGGGGTCGAAATTCTGGAGGTTGACTTGGTGTGGAGGGAAGGTCTGGTCTTGGTTTAGGGTGAAGAGTCTCAAAGGAAGAATTTCTTGACTGGGTTTTCCCCTCGAAGGGGGTTTTGCCCCAGCACTGTGCCTACATCTAGTGTCTATTGTTTTATGTGTTGCTGCTTTGGTAATTTCTCGATGAACTAAAAGAAAGAAAATATAAAAAATCGTAATAAGAAGGAACATCACAAGTAATTATCAAGAAACAGAAAACCTTTGTCTTTCTGATTTTCTAATAATAATTGCCAGAACAAACTGGTTCATAATGCAGAGGAGCCAAACAAGGTGCCACATCAGACAGGTAGGCTGGTTCATGGAACCAGCTGGTTTGTGCCAATGCCGATATGTACCTCAAACCCCCAAGCCCACCCATGTGACATCAAGGAAAAATAACAAAATTTTGGTCCTTCAACAAGGATTTCCATTCTTAGTCAATCAGTTCTTCAACCAGGTTTTCTTCAGTCCCAGTCTGCTCCATTACTGGACCTTAGCCAGTTAAAGCTCTGGTTTTGATAACTTTGATTTTACCTCCCTGAGAGAGTAGCATGTTTATACCATATCATAAATTATTTATTCCTTCCATTGTGAAATACAAAAAAATATTCCTAGAAATCTGCAAAAGAATTCAAATTTAGCTCATAATAAGAGGAATAGGAACACAAAAAATGCTTCACCTCAAGAACTCCATTGGCTTGTGAGAAGACCAGAGGGCTGAAATGAAAATCACTAACTAACAAGGCATATAACTTACATGCTTACAAATAAGTCTCCAGATAGAGTCTGGTGTGCACTTAAGATGCTTAATCATGCTGAAGTTTTTCACAGTGACTTTCCAAATAATGACCTTATTGCACAGGTAAATCTACAATGAATGTATGGTCAATGAACTGCTTCAGCTGCTGTTACCAAAACTTTTTGACATAACCACCAATAGCTAGCTCAGTGAAGGTTGTCCTTTTTAGTAAGTTTATTTCAACATCATCATCAATTATACACCCAATCTCATGAAGACTTTACCTTATCTGCTCAGAACTTACTGGCCAGGAAATAACCAACACAACTGATATATATCTCTGACATAAAAAAATCATCTGCAAACCCTCTAGTATGTCAGCAAACATACAATATGGAGAATATGCAGACGTATTCTAAGTTGGTAGTCATGCAAATAGCCTTTTGTTGGTGCAGTTTAGAAGTGCAAATAACCCATAATTACAAACCTTCTTAAGTGTCATTTGTTCCCACCAATGTAATGGCCATTTAATGCGTACACCTTTCATGCTTGTCTGTGGGTTTGTGGTTGGCCTGTCCCATTTGGATGCACTATATTAGCAACAAATGGAACAAGTCGTTTGTAGTCTCTTTTTCTTCCTGGGCCATATGTATCAAGCACTCTTCCAAGTGCTAACCTTGTATTCTGCAGTGCAGCCTCCCTAGAAGAAAGCTCAATATTGCTTTGCGCAACAGCTGCATTAGGCAACACACCTCCAGAGCCACCTGAGTACTGCAGTGGACCATTGCGAACTTTGAAGGAACTTTGCTCGGTAAAAGCAGTAGCTGTTTTCTCTTCATTAGGAAAATGCCCATTTTCTGAACTCCCCATATCAACTGGGTAGCCTGGAAGGCTGCTATAACTTTGTAAAAGAGATTCAAGAACACTTAATGCTTCCCAACATAGAGTGCTCTCCACCAACTGGGACACAATCGCATATACTTGTGGACTTTGTGCTGCATCCATTGGAGTGTGCTGAAGAAGGGCTTTGAGCATAAGCAGAATTACTCGCTGATATTCTACAGGACCCTTCTCTAGAAGTCTAAGCAAATGACCAAATGCAAGAGCAGAGTGTCGAGGAAACCATTCCACACAAAGGAGAGGAGATACACGATTCAACAGGTCCTCGATTATTATTATCTGACCTTCAGCATATGCAGAAAATACAGACGCAAGCTCAACTAGACCTTTGGCCTTGCACCAGTGTGAAATGTTCATAGCAACAGAACAAGCCTTCTGATATTGTTGCTGCAGTGGAGACTCAAAACCCAGAATGGGGTCCTTTTCCTTCTGAAGTTGTAAACAGAGCCAGGGAAGCAAACCAACAATATTCATGAGCAGCCTTGTCTCAGAATCACCAAATATGCAATCACATGACTGAAGCGTTATTCGGGATAGAACTTCAATAGCTGAAGCATGACTGACAGTAGACATAAGGCCTTTTAGTACCAATGGCTGAACTCCTTCAAAAGCAGGAGCCTTTCCTGTTTCTGCTCCAGTTTCAGCATTTCTGTGACTGTCAAAACCTTTTGAATCCAGCCTACCTAAATCCTTATCTTGCTGGTTGCTTTCAAATTCATCTCTAGGCATGTTGGATAACAACACATTTTCAGCTGTTTTGTCTCGAAATGATAATCTGTCAATTACACGAGCAAAAAGTTCTAAAACTTGTGTGTACGCATGAACAAAATCAGTATGCATCATAGCCACACAACCCCAAAACAATTGTGGGTATAGAATAACCTTCTCTGGCTCCATAATCTCAACCATCACTTGTAAAGTCAACAATATCTCCATAATGAAACCCAGAACTTGTGGAGTTGGGTTGCTAAAGCATCGATGCAAGCATCTCAACAATGATACACAAGTATCACTTGTTACACTTGGGCGTAAAGCACGGTATATTTGATGAGAGCGACAAGCCAGATGTCTGGAGGTGCATTCCACAGCCCACTTTAGTGCCTCTGCTCCCCAACGCTCCCGTAGATCACCTTGGAAAAATATTGCATCAACAACACTAAGTACAAGTGCAGATAATAATGCAGCACTTGGAAGTTCTGTGCGTGTTAAAGTCATGTCCTCATTTTCCCACATCATGCTGCCTTTCTTTGACTGGACATATTTAATTAAGCTAACTACTTGTTGTTTATACTCTCCTTCACCATAATCCCCAACACCATAAAGCTCTAGATGCCGCCCTGCAAGCGAGTATAGCAGGTTTACAAGAAGATGCTGGCAATGCTCAAGTACAATATCTTCTGAGCTATCCATAGAGACAAACGTGACATGAAATAGCAAAGGAAGGTGACCACGAAAATCCTCATCGTTTTCATATGCTATTTCTGCTAAAAGAACTAATGCTATATCAGCACGGGAAAGCCAGTGATGGTGACCCTGTAATGCAGATTGCAATTCTCCTGCAGTCACAGCAGGATTGCTAGACCGAATTTCTTCTAATGAATTTGGAGTGTCAACAAAATAGTCACCACTATCTCTTGACAAGTGTCGGCTTTTGAGGCTACCAGTGGAGCTCCTCACACCCATTAATGGGCCCGACATATTCATCAAGGGGCCAGAACCTGTAAAGAGTTGTCCAGATCTTCCTGTATGCAACTCAGACATACTGTTAAGAGGACCAGACATGCTACGACCTGTTGCTGTTCTCCAACTTAGACTACCATTAGCATTTCGAAGAGGACCCTCCAAAGAACTTCGAACCAATAAAGGAGACATATGCGGTTGCTGATCTAACATCTGCATTGGCATTGGGCCTTGTGAAAATTCTAACACGTGATTAACATGATCAGCCTCAATAAAGCCATCATTTGGCCTCTTCACTTGTTCCATGTGATCCTCAAGCATTCTTTGTGAAAGCTCATATACCAAGTGATCAATTGTCTGTTGTTGACATATGCGTGCCAGGTATAAACTTATTCGCTTAGCTACTGAAAAGTAGGTTTCGAAAGCACCACTAATTTCACCGGAGGCATTTGAGTCACAGTCCTCAATACCTTTTGTTATCAGAAAATCAAGCACAGGAATAATGTTTTTTGATTTACTTGCGATTGTACTCCAGAGTTTCTCTATTTCATCTGGAAACTGGTCGCCATGACGTGACGTTACATAGTAAAGGCTCTTCAACAATCTCTCACTCCATCCCGATTCTAGAAGTGTGACAAAATTCAAATTTTCAATCCAAGGGGCCATGCATGTCAATACTTGATGTTGAGCAATGATATCAACAGCATCTAGTTGTCTTAGCATGATTTCCTCACACAGGAGTTCACTCAGCTCCGGATGCCCCTTTGCTAGCTTTGCAGAGAGTTGATATTGGAACTGTTGATAAGAATCTGGAAGACTGCCAACAACTGCTGCCCGATATCGACCTGCGCCTTCACCTTCTTCTGCCCACTCTCTAATAGACAGGGTCTCAAGCATTTGCAATGCATCATCTCTTATTTGTCTTGAGGGATCAACTACTTTGTAAAGTATAAGGCTTAGCAATCTCTGTGTTTCACATTTTGGAAGTTCTTGCCGCATGTACACCTCTGCCAGGACAGTAAAGTACCCATCTGCAATTGATGAATCCGATGAGTAGCACTGCATAAAAGAAACACAAGTTATCCGTTAAACTAAAACATGCAATAGAAAAAGTCATTTCTAATGAAGCAACTTTCTGATCTAATAAAAGCCTCACCATTCATGGGATCAACAGCACAAAACATCACAATTTCAAAGAAATAGGAAATCTTTCCTATGAAAGTACCTGGTCTATACATGCTGGAAAAAGATACAAGTTACTTTGAAGAAGATTCATTAGAGCTGTTTTTGCAAGTATAACTCTAGACTGGCCTCCTCTCTGTCGATCCCGTCCTCCAGAGCGGGACACCTCAAAAGCTCCTCCCACACCAAACTTAGAATTAGAAGGGGTTCGAGGATCTGCTGGTGAGTAACCAAATGGCATTCTTTGTGGTGGGTCCACGAAAAGACCATTTATCCAGGAAACAACACGTCCACTCATCTTTCTTGCTTGGTCATCAAAGCATGGCCCATACAGCAGAGAAGCCATGGCATTCATGGAAACCCATTGGATTGATTCTACTTGATCATTAATGTCTTTCTCAAGAGAGATCCGTTCCACTGAACCTTTAGTACGCATGTTCAGCGTTGACTTGTAGCGTTCAATTTCACGCCGATAATCACAGGCAGTCTCCTGAACCCAAGCATTATTTGTGTCATCACTCCATGATGAAAGAAGGTCAAATAAGCGCTTACGTGTTCTAGGGTCAAATCCTTCAGAGTTGGACTTCACCATCTCTGCAGCAAGCGATCTCAACACAGATGCTAAAGCAAAACGCAGAGGTTGTGTGTCTTGGAAATTTTCCAATGGGGCTGACACAATCTGTTTCATAGTTTCATCGATGAACTTTGAGAAGTGAATACGCAAGAAAGATTTGCGACTTAGTATGCCAGGCCATATATTCTCTGCAACCATTCGATATACATTTGCAACATGTACTCGTGAATCCTCACGGCGGATCTTTTGACTCTGCCAGTAAGGAAAATAATTAACTCATATTCTGCACAATAAATTCAGTCAATTATAACTGAATTCCCAATCCGTGTTCATCTTGCAAGCAGTAAAAAAATATTTAATTTAATTTAAATCTAAATTATACTAGTGTCCACTAATGGCCAAAATTCGCTAATAGGATCAAAATGTACAAAGCAAAGTCAACCATTGTGAGTTCTAAACCATCTCTGAAAGAACTGCAAATGAACAAATCTAAAACTGTATATAGGTGGCACAAAAGACAACTATATGAAAAAGCAGGAAGAGAAGAAGAGATGACCAGAGAACCAGAGAATCAGAGGATGACTAAAAGAACAAAATGGGGGAGGATCCAAAGGGTGCCACGGAAAAAGTACTAACCAATGTACAACATAGGGAAAGTAATTTACCTTCCATTTCGTTCTAGGTTCTATTTCAGAACCAACTTCCTCCAGAAAGGACGCAAGCTCACTAAACATGATTTCGCAGACCTCCAAATGGGAATGGCCCAGAGCTAAAGTAGAATAATACTGCACAAAGTTTAGCAATATCATCAAATAAAATATATTGTCATTTTAAAGATAGTTATTAAAAAGTTTCATAGAACTCCAATACTACACAAATTGTATGTGGATAAAGATCAAGAGATCCTACATTTACATAGATTTAGAGGGTTAAGAATTTTACAACTCCAAAGAATTAAGTGTATCTATTTATAGAAATTACAGTCCATTTAGCAATGTTTTATTGATCATGTCATCAATATAACACCAAGCACATACAAGAACCCATTTTTTTTTAATTTAGAAGCTAAAAAAATGTCAAATATTTAAATTACTAATAATGTAGCTACAAGTGTCTCATTCAACTAAGCACACTACCTTTATTTTCTGTATTTTCGAGAGAGATGCAAAGAAGAAATGATTGGGTAAAGAAACCATTCCATAAGCATGCTATGGAGTAATACCAATCCAGAAACAGTACAGTTAAATGTTTCACTTGCACTTACTATTTGCATTTCAGAACCATTTTTTAGTGAAGGAAAAATCAAATTATATAGCTTTTTGGCACTTGCAAAGCTGCCACCTTCACTACTGTCTGGTGGGCAAGAGCATGCAAACATGGAATACATGTGCCATTGTTCTAGCTTGTTCTCGGTATCATGGGGTTGCATTGCCTTTCCACCCAAGTCGGATGGCGTGATTAGGGCAAGACGTTGTGTCACCTCCAACCTGGCAAAAATGACATAAATTAATAAGCACTCTAAGTAACAAGACATCTGAATTTCTAGCTCATTATCAGAATGGAATAAATTCATCAAAACCACAATTCACCAGTCAATTTGAGTCTAGTTGAGTACTTGTTCAGAAGAAACATTTAAATGAGAGTTTCATGCAACAACATACAGAAACTAATACTAGTCACTATGCACATCATACAAACTGACAACGAATACAAACTAGGGCAAGTGCAGGAAGGATGCAAGGAATGCAGTGAGAATGAGCCCATGATGCAGCTGACTACTCCATAGGAGAATAACGACCTCTTTTTCTACTAGAAATAAATAACCCTTACCCTTACATAATACAAGCATATCACTCAACGTTAATTAAAAACACCATGAAGGCCATAGATAGCCCCATCCCAAGAAAAGAGATGGAAGAATTCAAAGCGAAAAATCTAGCCCATGATCAAAATGGGGTAAATTCTTCAAAACCAATTTATCAGTCAATTCGAATCTAGTTACTCACTAATTCCTAAGAAGCATTTCCTAAAGTAAACCAAGATATTCATGGAACAACACAGAAACTAATAGTAGTCACCAGGCACATACTACCAACCAATAATGAATATGAACCCGACAGGTGCAGTATGGATGCAAGGAATGCAGCTGGAATGAGCGGCGAGCCCATGCTGCACATGTCTACTCCATAAGAGAATAATGACATTTTATTCCACTAGAAATAGAAAATAAACCTTCAATAACCTAATACAAGCATATCACTGACTCACACACAATAAAGGATCTAGAGAGGCCCATCCCGAGAAAAGAAAGCAGGCAGAATCCACTCACTAAAAACTAGATTCTTTTCTTTCTTTTTACCACCATGAACATATTTTATAATGTTCAAAGGAAAAAGAAGAAAATTGGAATGACAGTCAAGAGAACCATGCTTATCATTTATCATCCTTTCTATTATGAAGCTGCTCAGTTATGAATCAACTAAAATTAGTTTTGCATGTATCATTTGATGTCTGTCTGTCAATTGAAATGGTCATTCATGTATCCTAGGCAGAGAGAAATTGTTGGATTGGGAAGGGATGTGGGTCGCTCTTCAACAGGAAGAGATGAGGCGAGACTTAGTCAAGTGCAAACTTGATAGCAGCAACAATAGTAGGACGAAGTTCAAGAGGAGGAAGAGAATGCATCCCTTGCATCAAAGGGGCAGCAGGAGCAACGAAGGTGGAAGGACATCTCAAAGATCAAATGTTTCTAGTGTGGTGAATTTGGTCACTATCCTACATAGTGTCCTCTCAAGAAGAAGGACAAGGACAAGAAACATGATCCACAGGCTGCAACCACTAAGATCGAGGAGAAGTTTTCCATGATTGCCAAGATACCTCCAGCGGAGAGGTGGGGTGATCTAGTATTGTAGTTTGAAAGAACTGCAGATGGGTGAGGTCCTCGAGGAGTCCACCTCTTCGATCAATACCTTGCAACGAGAGCCCATATCAGAAGTAGCAGGATGGACTGGGTCAGTTGATGTAGAGGAGTGTCAGAGTGATAGTTGCAGTGGCTAGGACCACTAGAGTCTGAACAGCACAGAGCTAGCGTTGCCAGCAGTGCAGTTGGCACAGAGCAAAGTCAACAGCAGCGCAGTAGCTTCAGTGACAGCGTAGAGACTAGCAGCAATCAGAATTCCAACAACAGATGCATCACTGAACACCTTTGGTTCAGTATTTTGGATGCTTTTACGTTGTTGTTGCAGCAGTTGGAGAGGGTTGCAGTGCAGATGCAGAGCTGGAAGTGGCAGGGTCAACAGCAGCACGGGTGTAGCATTTGCGCAATAGTTGGTGGGTAGAGATGACAGACATCAGCAGCGCAAAGAGAGATGTGACAAAGAAGGGTGATGCTTCAACAGGTTGCATTAATAGAGCACATTCCTCGCTAAGTGAGAGTGTTGATTTCTAGTAGCATCATATGTGCTCTAAGCCTCAAAATTTGCAGGAAGGCTAGGACACATGTATTCCAGAATACCCATAAATCGTTTTGGGAAATTCCACCCAGAGAGGGTTTTATTAAAATAATTAATTATTTTTAATGAAGGCCGAAGTCTAAACTTAGGAAATTAAAATAATTAATAGGTATTAATTAAACTAGGGGTGAAACTTCTAGAGGAAGATGAGGATCAAACCAAAATGATTTGAGCCATTGATTAGAATCTAATTTGGATTGTTGGTTAATCAACAAGATGATTATAAGAAGAGGCTTGATGGGCATTTCGAAAACACATCGAGTGAGAGATCAAAGATCGATTTTCTCAAGAGAGCAGTGCAACAGTTGCCGAAGAAGGTGATCGAGGAGATTTCTTGTAGTGAGGGTAAGCGATAATTTTCCAAAGGAAGTTTTCCTGATCGGAGAGTGCAAGGCAGAGAGGGCAGAGAGTAGTCCGGAGAGGTAGCACTAGGCCACACAAAGGCAGCATAGAGCTATGTTGTGGCAGAGTAGAGCTTCAGAGGGAATCGGTATTTCTGCTGGGGAACAGTCGGGATCTAGTGACAGAGTTGGGGTGTGAGATCAGGATGCCAGAGGGCTGAAGTTTCCAGCAATCAGAGGATCGAGAGAAGGTGCAATGTAGTCCCAGCAACAGTGATGCAGTAACTGTGTGGGTGTGATGCAGTACTGCGCAGAGGCTCATCTCCAGAGCAGATCAGTGTCGGATTTCCTAGCGACAGAGTGAGATCATCTCACTATCTTTTTGTCTAGTTAGATCTTTGTATAGGAATGCCAGTTTGGGCATCCAAAGAATTGTACTCATAAATTACTGCATAATAATACAAACCCTCAATTGTTGCACCAGTTTTCCCACATTGGGTTTTTCCAAGGACATTGGTCCAAAAATAATGGTGTCACTTGTGTGTTATTTATTTCTTGGTCAGATCCTTGTTTCCACCTATTATTTAAAATTGTGAAGGTTGCAGTTGTATTTACTTTGATATTACAGTAGAACATAGTAAATAACTTGCATGGATTCATAAGTAGAAGTAATATCGGTTTGCTGTAGTAGTCATCCAGGGATTCTTGAATTTTCACAAACATTAGACCAGATATATGTTTTGTTGTGAACATTATCAGTCAATTTCAGTTGGAGCATCATCATGATCATTCGATAGCTACCAAGCATATATTAAGATATCTACATGGCACTATACATCACTGCCTAAAGTATGATAGCAAGGAAGTCAAGTTAACAGGTTTTACAGATTCTGATTGGGGTGGCAATGAGACTAATGGAAGAAGCACTACTGGTGGGTGTTTTAGTTTGGGATCTGTCATGATTTCATGGATGAGTAGAAAGCAAGATCTTGTTGCTTTAGTAGTGTTGAAGCTAAGTATGTGGTTGCATGTGAAGTAGGAAAGGAGGTTATATGGTTGAGGGACTTCTGTCAGATTTGTTTGAGAAACCTCTAAGTCCTACTGTGATAAATTGTGATAATCAAAGCAGCATTAAGATGTCTAAAGATCTTGTGTTCCATGCAAGGACGAAGCATATCAAAAATAAGTACCACTACATTAGAAGTTTGGTACTAGATGGGATCGTGAAGCTACAGTACGTCTCGACCGACGAATAGGTAGTTGATGTGTTAACAAAGTCTCTTCCTAATAAGAAGTTTGAATACCTGAGAAGCATGCTTGGTTTGCTTGATATCACTAATCTTGTTAATGATAAAGTTTGGAAGAGATTTGAGGCATCTTGTGTGACACAAAATGTCGGGGAGGAAATCTGGTTGACATATGTGTTGATGTCTAGTTCCCGAAGTAAGGGAGGGTGGCATTGGTCATAGAGCTCTGACCTTGCACTATGCACCTAGTTCCCTAGGTTGATAGTTAGCAAGTAAGCCTAATGGTACCTAGAGAGGTTGAAAACTTTAGTCCATCTTAGTCGCACCTAGATAGACTACCCTGGTCAAGAATCTAGTTTGTGGCACCGTGTGTGCCTAAGTTCTTCGTAGTTCTTGTGTTTTGAGATCTTCCTTGTACTTGTGTATACATGTGTAAATTATGAATACCTCCCTAGTGAAGACGAAGTGTTGAAGAATGTAAGTAGGTTCAGTCTTCATGAAATGCATTTATCAAAGAATAAAAAAGAAAAATTTATTATTATTACAATGACTTATTAAAGCAGGGTTTCATGCTTGGGTCATCATTTTATAGGTCAAGGTCCTCATTTAGGACTTCTAGGTTTTATATTGAGTCATTAGAGCCATTGTCCATTTAATGAGGCCCTTCTTGGGCTTTTGAATCATGTAAAAAGAATTATTATTGAGTCAAATATGTAATTTGTCACCTCCACAACAAGTCGGCCCTTGGCTGATGAAGTTGGCCTACAAGAGGACAATTCAACCCACAAAAGAGGCTAAATATACAAGTGCAGTTTTATCTATTTGCTCACCAACTCAATAAGTTCAATACACAAGAAGTGCAGAAAAGTGCGAAGTTCAAGAAAAAGAAGGAAGGATTGCAAGTCAAAGTTTTTGGGTTATCTCTCTCTCTCTCTCTTTTATGCGAAGTTACTGGGCTATTTGCTAGGTCAAAATTCTACTGCTAGGAAAGTCGAAATTTTGGATTTGCTAGGTCAAAGTTCTACTACTGGGAAGGTCGAAGTTCTAGATTTGTTGGGTTGAAGTGTTGTTGCTACAGTGTCGGAGATCTAGATCGAAGTTGCTGGAAGGAAGGGCTGACTTGGTGGTTGGAGGAACTCTGTGTCTAGGTTGAAGAGTCTTGGATTATCTCGTCTTAACTACTGAAGGAAGAAGTTTGACTGGGTTTTCCCCTAGATAGGGTTTTGCCTTGGCAGAGTCCCTACATCTTGGGTCTCTTGTTCTCGTGATCATTATACACTCATAATTTGGTAATTGCTTGATGAAAGATAATACAATAAAGAAGTAAAAGAAGCCAACATAATTCACAAGTAATTATCAAGAAAGAAAAATCAAACCCTAATTCTACTAGCATTGATTTCTCAACACTCTATGAACCTTAATGACCCTATCAAGAATAGATCATCCACACACAATACTAGGATGAGTGGCTCACCCCCTACCATCAGATTGTAGAGGTTGTAATCTTCCTCGTTCTTCATGATGTCCATCTGCCGCAAATAGCTCTCAATCCAACCATACCATGCCCTGGGAGCTTCCTTGAGTTCTTATAGCACCCTCTTCACCTGTATACATGCATATCTCTCTCATTCATCTCAAATACCTCTGGTTGTTCAATATATACTTTCTCTTCTATCACCCCATTCAAGAATGTAGTCTTGACATCCATCTACTGAATCTGCCATCCCATCTATGTTGCTAGAAATATCACGGCCCTAATGGAAGTGTATCTAGCCACTGGTGCAAAGGTATCATCGTAGTCTATGCCTTCCTTCTACGCATACCCCTTGGCCATGAACCTAGCCTTGTACTTCTCCACACTGACATTTGTAGCATACTTGATCTTGTAGATCCATCGAGAGCCTAACACTGACTTGTCCATAGGTCTAGGCACGACTTCCCATACATCGTTAATCATGATGGAGTTGTACTCCTAATCCGGATTTAAACAGGAACGCAACAAATTACAGAGATAACCGTAAACACAGAGATGCAGCGAAAATAATACTTCATTTCATTAATGTAAAATACTGAAATATGCTTACAAACAAGAATGGAAATAAACCAGCTACGGCGATGGTAGCTTATCTCTGAGAAGAGATGTGATGGCTACATGCCTCTGAACTATATTACAATGAGGCTCAAGGGCCTTTTTATTATTGAGCAATAAGAGCAAACCCTAAACAACCAAAACCCTAACCCGAGGAGATGTAACACCAAGAGTTTATGGGCCCCGTTAAGGTGAGTTGGACAGCCAACTTCCCGAGGTCATGACTTGGTCATATTATCTCTGTTTGACATGCATGATAGCCTGTTGGAAAGATCTCTCTGAGGACTACGACGGAAAAGACGATTTTAGACTATGAGACGCTGGCGGTAGATTTCCCAAAGAACATCGTTTAGGATCTCAAAACGGCTTTAGAAGTTTAAGTCCCGAAAAACTGCTAAAAATAGTAAATTGTGCTATAATTAAGGAAACTGAAAAACTGGAAGAAGCAATGGTGGGGGTCCAAGTGGAATTGGCGGGTGGCCACCATTATCCACCTGGATCATTCCTCCCCACTTAGGAAGGAATGGTCCCCATTGTGTTGAGTTCCTCCATGAGATGAGGGAACTTCTGCTAAACTTGGTCCCTGGTGAGCCACTTGCCCTGGTGAAGGAGTTGGCCTGCTTTGACAACTCGATATAGTTGGATATTCTGTTGGCAAGTGTGCTTGGCCTGTGAGTCCATGATCCGATCAGTTGCAGCTCATTTCATGCAATCTGGATTGAACTCTGTGGTTGTGAGCTGTTCTGCAATGTTGGATGTGTCTAGTAATGGTGGAAAGTATGGCCGAAGGCAGTCCACATTGAACACTGGGTGCAAGCCAAGGAATGGGGGAATGTTGAGCTAAAATGCATTGTCTCCCACAGCCTTGGTAATGGTGTAAGGACCATATCGGAGTGGTCTGAGTTTCCAATAGGCTCCGGTAAGGCGTTCCTTTTGCAAATGCAACCAGACTTTGTCAACCACCTGAAACTTGTGTGGCACCCGATGTTGATCATGTCGCTGCTTGTACTTGGCATTTGATTTCTCCACAATGTCATGGACCTACTAGCGAATATGTTGGATGTGCTCAATGAAGTTGTTTGCCTTATCTATTTCGGACTGGACATGAGCCGAATCTACATGAGTAGCTGCAAATCGCATGGCCACATCAATGGGACATAGTGGCTAGAATCCCAAGCCCACCTGAAAAGGGTCGTGGCCAGTCAAGCTGTGGAGAGCCCAGTTGTAGCTGTGCTGAACATAGGGGAGACTCTCGTCCCATGTGCGTGGATGCTTTGAGTTGTACATGTGTAGAATGTGTACGATCATCCTGTTGACAACCTCTGTCTAACCATCAGTTTGAGGATGGAAGGCTGTGGACTTAGTGAGTTTGGTGTCCAGCATCGACCAAAGACTGGACTAAAATGTACTGAGGAACCTGCTATCCCGATCTGAGATGATAGACTGTGAGATCCCAAAGTGTACCCACACTCGTTCAA
>APFE030718368.1:5175-25494 GCA_000404065.3 Pinus taeda | reverse complement strand
GAAGGCTTAACATCATTGTAAAGAAATATAAATAGCTGAAAACTAAATGTAACAAGGGTTCAACTTCTGGAGACTATTGATACTTTGCTACTCAAGCTTCTCATCTTCATTCTAGCAATATAAGCTTCTTTTACTGTTATATGTTCAATGTCCATTTTCTCTTCTATTCCAAGCTTGCACTTGAACAGGTTGTTCATGTTTCTTTTGTGTCTAATGCCAGATAACTGTCATCTTATCTCTGCGTTGATAAATTAGATTTGCAAGCTTCTTTTACTTCCTGTAGTTGGCCATTCATATGTGTTCATATATGCCTCTTCCGGTACAGTCGGTATTCTCATTTGTTGCCTGTAGCTAGCCATTCTTTTACGTTTATGTATGCATCTGCTGGTATGGTCAGTATTCTCCATCCATTCATTAAATCTACAAACTATTGAGCATTAGTGGTATAAAGCCTTATAAAGTTGAGGGTGTTCATGCATGTCTTGAGTAAAAACAGAGTTGAAATGGTTATTTGGCTCGATCTAACCATCTTTCATTCCAATAGTTCAAAGAAAAATATTGAAGATTATATGTTACCAGGCATCTCCGAGCTGCAACCTAGGAGTGTTTCCTGGAGTGCTAAGAGTCATCATGATTTGAAGCCCTCAAATCTCGATGGTCTGGTACCATTTAAAATATTTGTAAGTACTTGTTTCAGTTAAGTCGGTCTTGAGTCATTTTTTGTTTCAATCAGTTTAAAGATAGTTTCAGTTGAGTGTCCAGTTTCAGCGTTTGAGAGTCTTGTTTCAATTTTGAATTAAGTCAGATCAACAATGAGTCTTGAGTCAAAGTTTCATAGTAATTCGTTTTTGGGTGTTTTGAAGATTATTGACTCCATTGCCCAATGGACGAAGGCACTTGTCTGCTCTCCCAAAGATCTGTGGTTCTTGGCACCTCCCAGGAGCTACCATCCCCATTGGAGCCAATGTTAGTTCGGTATCTTCATCCCTCCATCCGTGATCAAAATTCTCTTTTTGCATGCATTTTAAGTGTCTCATCCAATCAGCTGCATTCCATTATGTCATGGATCATCTGATGGTAGTGGTTCTTTGTCAATTTCCCTCATGCTTTTCATCTGCTAGCCTATTTGCACATGTACAGATCATTTGTTGTCATTTTTATTTCATTTCATTTGCAGAAGTCATTTTAGGGTTTTCAAGTCTCATTAGGTCTAGGGTTTACCACCATGATCTTCAAAAGCTTAATAACGGGCCAGCAGTCACATGAGGATGTTTAATAAGTTTACTAAATCACAAATTTTACTCATGATTTTCTCCATAGAGGGTTTTTACCACAAAACTCTCTTTTGAGGTGAAAATAGGGTTTCTCCATTTCATGTACAAATTTTATGTAATTTTAAGTGTCTTCTATATTTAATAAGTATCTAGAAGTTGCTCTTGGTCACCCGGTGATATTTCCAAGCACCTACCGCTGCAAAAATCAAGTCATCTTGAGCACCAATCCGCCTGCGAAGGCAAACAAGAACAAACCCTAATTTCCTCTCCCACTGAGCTAGGGTTGGCTATGGGATCAGAGATATTTGAGCAGAGGAGGCGTAAGGGATATCAGAAGGGATAATTTTAATTTTCTTCTCCCATTTCATATCATTGAACATCATATCTCCATCATTTGTCGAGAAGTCATTCCAAGGAACAAGCCATTCATCACACAAAAGGGATGGTTTTTCTTCAAATTGTGTTTCTGAGCAAGAAAATATGAATTTGGGAAAATTGAGAGAGATTTTTGTCCATAATAGGCCAAGGAATAAAAACCTCCTTCACCTTTTACACAAGTGTCATGGTTATAGAGAAATGTCAAAAATATAGTTGCCTCAGGAGTATTGATGCACCTCTGAAGTGACCTTGGGAAAATCAAGATTTCTCCTAGCGTGGTTGGCCTAATGACTTGCTTGATGATTCAAATGATAACTAAACACAAAGTTCTTTCCAATGAGCTATCATGCATTCAATTGTGGGCTGAGGAAGACCTTCAAACGTTGACTACAACATCGCTCTTCCTTTAGGCAGCCTCATTTTGCACATTTTGACTAATCTTGGGAGATTTGATTTTTGATAGGGATAATGAACTCTAAATTGAAAAATTCTAGTTGGTTTGGAAATTAGACTCAATAATCTTTCCAACATGCTATCCTGTGCCTAATTTGGACACTAGGAAGACCTCCAAAACTGGTCTTCAAAAAGGCACAACGCACTTGGGTAGTGGCGCGGCGCATTGGTGGGTCCGCACCTTTAACACAGAGAAAGTGCGGTCAGGTCTGCTGGATACATGGCCATTAGGTGCAGGACTGAAATCAATACTAAGAGGAAGTGCAGAACTAGAAATGTTTGAGCAAAAACAGACTTTTCTGCCCATTGCGCCGCGCCACGTGGCACTCGCTTTTGCTAGGAGCCTCCAAAGCACAAAAACTCAACATTTTTGGATTTTACATGAAACTTTATGCTTGCCTACCTATGGAAAAGAAATTTGGGCAGGTTTTGAGCCCTCAAAAAGGTCAAAAACACTCAAAAAATGACCTTACTGCCCGTATTTTGACACACAGGGAGCAGTGTTGGGAGAATTGAATTTTGGAGGGGCAAATGGAGGCCAAATTAAAAAATGCCACTTGGGTTGGAAAGTAGACAGGCAGACCTTTCCAACTAGCACACTTGGAGTGAATTTGGACATCGGAAATGCCTCCAAAAGTGGGTCCAAATAGGCACTACACATAGAGAATCAGGCGCGGTGCATAGAGGAAAAATTACCAGTTTGACCAAGTATTGCTCTGTTTTTCACCCAGCTTTGGCCAGTTTGACTTTTTCACTTTCCTAATGGCAAATTTGTGATGTAATTTCATGAACATTGATAGATCATGATGCAAATAGGTCAAAGTTTCACTTATGGAGGTAGATTCATTGGTTAAAATGTTGTTTGAAACTGAATGAATCAGTTCCCTTGTTTCTAGAGCCATGCTATTCCACTACCTGATTTCTAGTTCTCAATTTAGAATTGGTTGGAACAAATCCTAAACATGTGAGCTCGACCCCTAGAGGCTAGGATGAGCTATGCTTTGCCTATATTATGTAGTTTTTCAGTCATTAGCATGGTTGGGCTCTTGAGAAAGCCTTGAGCTTCATTGTACACTCATATCAGTATTTTGGCTAAGGAATTGAGACCAGGATTTGCAGTACTCTTTGGGATCCCTGTGGCATTTGTTTTGGTACAGTGATTTCTTATGTCTTTGTGAATTTATTCATGTGTTATATGTATCATTTCTCTTTATTTCTTCTCAGCTAAACAACCAAGAGTGTAAGTAGAATACATTGAAAAGTGCAGTGCTCTACTTGAAGTTTTCTTTAGACTTTTGATGTTTTCCAGTGTTTTGAGAGGATCCATGGTTTCTCTTGCCCTCTTCAACTCCTCCTCTGTCTGAATCCATCCATCTCACTTGATTTATAGTGCCAAATTCAATTGCCTACCTTGCCCCATCAAGATCCATGCAACATTGTGCCTCATTCCCCGCACCCCAAAATCAGCCTTCTCATCTGAGCCAACAATTCATCAATTCATTAAAAAACCTCTTGCGCACATATATCTAGCCTAAGATTAGTAATCAAATTCAGTCATCTCAAGCCTTTAGTGAGCATAATTAGGTAAGATTGACCCACAAAGAGCCCTCTCCTGACCTGGTAGGGCTAGCTACCAGGCTAAGCGTGGTTTGATGTGGACCTAGAATCTTACCTTTTCAGCTTGAGGTAAATCTAGGCTCTAACACCCTGAACAGACTCTGATAACAACAAAGGTTCTTGAGAAGCCTTTGGATGATAAAGATATAGAGATCATATTTGTGTTCCCTTCTTTTGAGGTTTTTTTAAGAATTGAGGAGATTCCTCCACTTGACATCTTTTACAACCCTCAACACAAAGTTGTGGTAAACAGGGAGAGAAAGAAAAGAAAATTTGACTAGTCCCAGGCAGTAGTTCCTGGAAATGCATCTTTTGAAGTGTTATGGAAAGGATCTTTATCAAATCCTATAGAGGAATTGGGTAGGCTTACCTAATTTACATGTGCATATGCTTCAACTACTATTGAAAAAGCCATAGAGGTGCAACAATTGCTTAAGGAGAAGGAAGAAATAATTTCTCTATTAGAACAGAGCATTGAAACTAAAAAGAAAAATATCATTGAACATTGGTAGGAGTAGGTCATAGAGCTTTAGAATAGGTTCGGCTCTCTCAAAGTTCAGTATGATGTTGATATACAGGCCCGAGACTCACAAATTCAAGAGTTGGAGAGAAGGCTTGAACATCTGAGTGTCAATCTAGAATTGGTTGAATTTAAGAAGGAAGCTAAAGAGTTGAATACTCTTCTAGCCCAACAACAGATTGTCTTTTGTAATAATCTAGTCATTATTCATGATCAGTGTAGGATAGCTAGCTCCTTGGTATACCAACTATCTGATATTAAAAATTATTTTGAAGATATATAGGAGAAAATTGTTAGTTCTTTAACATGGAAGGAAAGTGCAGAGGGATGATTATCCAATCTTCCCAAAATTGAAGAATCCCATAATGATATTATCTTCAGAGAGTGGGAAATTCGCATTAAGCGGGCGGAAGCAATAGTTTATCATGTGAGGGATATTTCAAATAATATTATTGAAGCATCCAACGATAATTTGTTCCAAGCTAATCTCATCTCAAGTTTTCCCAAGGGAGCATTACCCAATATCAAACTGTTGACTAAGATGTGGCAAGAATCCTCCAACAAACAGGTTGAGATCATTGATCAACTGATCAAAACCAACTTGGAGAGCCATTGGAAATTTTTAGTGAAACCACACAATTAGTGGCTTATGCTCCGATGCTTATGAAACACCACCATACAGATGCTGCCAGCATTGAGGGATGTGATATTCACTAGCGAAATGCGGATACAACCCAAGTCTCCCCCCTGAATTGCATAATATGATTGATATCTATGAGCTTCAACAACGAATGGGAGGAGAGTCTTCCTCGCAAGCTTAGATAATCTGTTGTAACTGATTCTAAATATGTTCCTTTTGGTTCCTTTTAGTTACTTTGTTTGAAACCGCTTGAGGTTGTTATTGTATTTTCTATATTTGTCCTTTATTATGAAACTATAATCCCCTCACTGAGATAAGAGAAGGGGTTATAAATGTTTGAAAGACAAATCTTAAGCTACACTATTATACCTAAAGTTTTTATTAATATAAAGTTGGACCATCGCCTTTCTATCATGAGAAGATCAATGATCTATCAGGTAACATTATCCTTATGTTGTTCTTTTTCTTAGAGTAGAATGGAATTCTGATTTTGTTCACAATATATGTTGTAACACCCTCCTCCCAAATCTACCCAAGTAACCAACCAACTAGGGTAAACATGTGACAAGAGGCTACTATGATGGGGTTCAACCTCCTAGGTGACCATACAAACCTTCCACATCAGCAATGGGACTCCCAGGAACCATCCCAACCTCTAAGGTATATAGTCCCTAGGTCCCACTAAAGTTTTAAAGCATTAAAACCCCAGATGCTCCCTTGATATGGGCATGCATTCATCCAAAAGGATCTGGATGCTCCCACAACATGGTATGTCAGTGTCCAGGGACTTTTCCGCTCAGTCTTGTACCTATGTCCCCGATATTTAAGCCACTTTTTCAGGCCCAAAGCCTAGGTCACTGCCCATAACTAAATGACACCTTCAGAACAAAAATATAACAGTGGAATGATGAAACAAATGCAATTACTTGAACAAGGGCTTGACTGGACCCCTACTAACCATGACAAATATTTCATTAAATATATCACAAATATGTAATCTATAGGAGTAAACAATAGATCTAAGCATAGGGGTGTCATATTTATCTAAGGATCCCTGAGAAGAATTGTTCCATTATATCATTAGATGCATTATCATCTATTAGGTCATTGATATACTATTCATTCATTTACAAATCAAAACATTAGGAGAGCCATACATTATCACTATCATAATACATGCTTATAACCAGCATAATAACAACATAAATATGAAGGATACATCAGCCATAAAATCCACATATAAACCAGTAAATTTATACATATGATATAAAGGAAAGAACCTCTTATTAATGAATGCAAAATCCAACCTGCGATGGGACTACCACATGCCACCTTACCATAGAATGGTTGAGCCAATTCTTTCTTCATCTATTCACCCCCATGCTATATTCCAAGCATGAATGTGGGACTCAAACCAAAAGAACCAACCAGGGCATCCCAAGGCTAAACCACCTCACCCTCAGTAATAGAAACTAGGCTTTACTATAATCCATCTTAGATCGCTAGGCCAACACAATAAAAAAGTAATGACATGCTTTACCATGATCTCCACTAGATCACTAGGCCAAAACAAGCATGGATGCCACTGGATTTCTCCACCTACACCGTGAGGAATTTTTATGTCTCCTAGTGTCTTGGGCTTTATCGCAATCCACACCGGATCACTAGGCTCTAAACCGATACCCACTCTCCATGCTTTACCACATATCCCATCCCAGAATTACTAGGCCTGATGGAGAGCACCACCTCTAGGCTTTACCGTATATCCCTCCATTCAGCGGTCGATGATTCCTAGGCCCACCAAGGCAACACAAAATATAGCTTTACTGCAAACCACTGTCCAATTCAGGGGTTATTAGGTCATGTGTTCTATTATTCAAAGATCCACCTCACTCAACTTCAAATCCATCCGACAATCCAACTCAACCAAAACATGAGAACCCCATTAGACCATGGCTATATAAAATGACAAGGCTAGGCTGAAAACACTGTCGCACCTAGAAAACCCCATTCCATAACAGCAAAAGAACAACATGCAATACCATGCGTGCCAAATCCAACAAGGAAAACACACATGCAAATTTATACCTTCAAAGAATCATACTATATTTGCTTGATCCTACTCTTCCTTGCTTGATCCTTCCTTCCTCTTTCCTTCTTTTCCTTTCATGGTCCAATGCTAAAGTGCTCCAAGGAAACTCTAACTTTCCAAGAATGAGTGAGAGGGAGAGAGGAAATAATGAGAGAGCTCCAAAATTGAACTGACAAAAGGTACCGGCTAATCCTCATAAGCCTTTTTATCAATTAGGCCTCTATTTTCATCATTTTCCATTATTTTCCTTCATTTTCCTCCTCACATGCAACATGTGACCTCTTGCCTTCCTTTTCTCCTTATTTCCATTATTTTCATAAATAAATGTGCCAAAAATGCCATTTTTCTTTTCCAAAGCCTTAGCCATTGCCTTTGCCAATTTCCTTAGCCATAATAAACCAATGAACACCCACACTAGGATGTTTTGCCCAACATTCAGCTTGGAATTAGTGTCCCATCAATGATGGTTACTAATTTTCCTTTATTAACTTTTATTACATGGAATTTTCACCACAGTTGTTACATATGTGTTGAAGTAATTGTTCATTATCACTATTGATGTGTTTGTTTGGGATTATAAATTATATATGAATAGTGAGATCTCAGTATATGTGGCAATTCAATGAACTAATTTAATTAACTATTTAATTAAAGTAGTTATCCTTCTCTACATTAAATTCATAGTTGCAAAATGATCTACATTGCTGTGACAAATATGAAATCTGTATAATCACATATACTAGCAGCATTCCCAGGATAGTTAATAGTATATTAATCTTTATTTCAATTTATAGTTATATTATAGAATTATATTTGTGTTCAATACATTCCATATAATTCTATATAAAGAGAAACTGGTCCCATAATTCCAGTCAAAGCCATCATCTCAAATGGAAAAGGATTTGTTCTAAGGTCCCAACTGGGTGGTTCCCCCAATGTTCATGTAGTCATTCAATACCATCAACACCTAGATAGAAGAAAGGGTATATCTCCCTAGTTGAGAGGGAGGGCATATTATGACAGTGAATACCTTGAAGTACTATACATAAATTTTCATGTTTTATAAAGTTGCAAAAGACTTGGGAAGATTTGAGGTTGTAGTTGGTCTTTCTGAATAAGTAAAAGAAGAATTAAACTTGCAACAAGTTGTAGTTAGATAACTTGATGATGATATAAGAAGCATCTGAATGAATGAGGACCCTGAAGGTTTGTATGTATATTTCAAATTTTATTGCTAATTTGGTTTTGTCAGGTAAATATCTCCTTAAGAAGAATGGACACTTGGGAAGCATGCTTGGAAAAATGGATATATCTGATTTGGTTTATTAGGGAGATATGAAGCTTATAATGACAAGATGCTATGGAGGACATCTGGTTGGCCTATGTGTTTGATGTATAGATCCTGAAGAGGGAGGGTGGCATTGGTCATGGAGCTCCGACCTTGGTTACACACCTAGATCCCTAGATTGGCGGTGGAGCTTAAAATCCTGGCTATACCTAGAGTTGGCTAAAATATTGAGTCCCCTTAGTCCCACCCAAATAGAATACCTTGGTCAGATATTTAGTCCGCAACACTGAGTGTGCTAAAACTATTCATAGTTCATTTTTATATCTCCCATGTACATCTGTATATTTGTAATTATGAATACCTCCCAAATTAAGAGGGGGTTTTGAAGAATGTAACTATTTTTGGTCTTCATAAGTATTTAAGTCATGATGTAATGTATTTGTCAAAAGAAAGAAAAATAAATTTTATTATTAATCAAATTAACATATTAAAGCATGGGTTTCATTCTTGGGTCAATTGGTTCTAGGTCAAAACCTCCATTGAAGGCTTATATGGTTTGTGTCAAGTATTATTGTCCATGTAATAATGCAAAATACCCTTCTTGGGATTTATTTGTCAAGAAAGAAATTTATTTTAATGTAAAATAGGTCAATTAGGCCTCCTCCACCAAGTTGGCCTCAAGAAAGGACAAATCAGCCTCAATAAGGGAATTCAACCTCTCAAACTCACTATATATTGGAGAAACTCCACTCTTTTGGACACACACTCTCAACAAGTTCGAATTGTAGTTGTTGGAAGCAGAAAATGTACAAAATTCAAGGAAGAAGGAAAGCGCTAGCAAAGGAGAAGAAGGTCGTTAGTTAGCCAAGGAATTCGAAATTTTCTCTATCCTATCTCACATGTGTGAAGGAACTGAAATCGCGGGAGGGTAGAAATACCAGTCTTGAAGTTGGGCTGAAATTCTCATGTGGTAGGGTCAAAAATTTGTCTTTGATGCAGTATTGAAGAAATTTTGATGCAAAATTGTTGCAACTGATCTTTGAAGGTCAGAAGAACAATTTGAGAGCTGATTTCGTGGAGGAGGAAGGTATTTGGGTCTAGGGTCTTGGTTTGTCTCAATTTGAATTTACTAAAGGAAGAGTTCTTACTGGGTTTTCCCTTATAAAGGGCTTTTAGCCCTGGCTGAGTGCTTACTATTGGTGTCTATGATCTTCATGTTTTCTCTTTGATGATTGATTGATGAGAAGAAGATAAAGAAAAAACATAAATAAATTAATAAGAACGTAATAAGATCAAAAGTAATTATCAACATAAGAAAATCCTTTTGTCTTTCCAATTTTCTAACAAAGCATTCAATATAGCCAGAAAATAAATAAATAAATAAATTTTTGAGCATTAGTGAGTAATCATAAGATCTACAAAGTACTTCAATTTCAAAAGGAAAGGTTTATGGGTCTTTTGTTCTCATACAAAGGAAGTTGGGAAGTACAAACCAACATTCGTATTAATATCTTGAATAGAAATCCATAAGGATCTCCTTCATTGTCTCCATCCTCACCTCTTTCTCTTCCTCTACCACCTCCTAGAGGTATTCTTCCTCCTCCGCCACCTCGAAGTAGTGGTTTTTCACCTCCTCCTTATCCTACTAATGTTTCATTTCCATTGCGAGGAGGGAATACTTCTCCTTCACCTTCTGCCACTGACTCCTTAGAACTAAGGTAATAAGGTTCTTTAATTGGATTTGCTTCTGTTGGTTCCTCTAATAATGGTCCTCCAAAGAAAATTCCTACTTATTATTCTTCTTCAATAGGTACTTCAAGTTCTTGCCCAACAAGTTTCTCTCTTGTTGAATAAGGAAAAATAATGGCTTTAGCTAAAGATGTTGTTTCATCTACAACCACTTCTGTTGAATAGGTTGGTTCTTCTTCAATCCCAATTTCATAACTTTGAACCTCAGGAAGCCTCCTTCTACCCACAAAACTAGGATTTCATGAAGTGGATGGTGATGTGGATCTTACTACACCATGTGATCTAGTGGGGGTGGTAGGTGATTGTGGAATTGAAGTTTGTCCTCTAACAAATCTACCTCTAGAGTATATTTCCCTATACATGCATGCTAAAATAAAATAAAATAAATGTATGCAGCTAAATGTGATGCAATTCAAAAACTTATGGTCAGGAGAAACCTCACAATGTGATACATATGTTCTTACCTCTTGTCATACCCTTCCTCCTACCCAAAGTCGCGTAAATTGAAAGACATTCTAAATTGAAGGCTAAATCCTATGTATAATTCCCCGACAACAAAGCCAAAAATGTCAGGTCATTTAATTATGCCTTAAATTATGTTCCATTAAATCATCAATCTAGGTAAGTAAACTCGTGAAATACACAACACAGTGCTAGGAGTTTAGCTTTCAATCATGGTACTGAAAGGAAAGTTCTATTCTATGAATGAAAAAAAATGAAAGATTAATTTATGAAAGTAGACAAACCCTATTCTATGAAAGCTTATGAAATAACATGAAATGAAATATTAATCTATGAAAATCAATGGAATTGTTTTCCAGGAAACAATAGAATATAATTCTAGGAAGGCAATTGAAATTTCTACTAATAAAATCACATAAAATTAAACTATGAAAGCATGAAATTATACTTCTAAGAAATCATATAAATTTGAACTATGAAAGCAAGAAACTTACTCTAAAAAAGTATTGAAATCTTAATTATGAAAACATTTGATCTATTAAAGCATTGAGAACCTATTTTTTGAAAGCAAGAAAATCTAAATTATGAAGGTAGAGAACTATTTCTAAGAAATTATTGGCATTCAAACTATGAAAGTAAAGACATTTACTCTTAGGAAAGCATGAAAATTCTAAAAAAAAATTGAAATTTTACCTACTAAAAACAAGGAATTATATCCTATGAAAAACATCCAAACCGAGGTTCAAAAGAAGTTATCAAAATGTAATCTAAGAATATGAATTACTCTAAGAAAGGTAATGGAAAACTATTTTATGAAACTGAAGATCTTATCTACAAGAAGTGTATGAACTATCTCTAAAAATGCCTCATGAATCCTATTACGAAAAATGCGACTGGAAAGAATGCAACTGCAAATGCGAGACATATTTTCAAATGAACAAATTTAAATACAAGGTAAAATATGTTTTTAATTTTATTTTCTTTATGTTTTCAAGTGCTTGATTTAAACGTGGAAAAGAAGAAAAGCAATGATTAAAATTGTGAGACTCGTTGTAAAAGAACAAAGCATCCACCTATATCAAAATAGAGTAAAGCAAAGCAATAATGAAAAGGTTATGCTAAAAGAGTCGCATATGCCACAAGGGGGCCCTCCTAGAGATTTCACAAGATAAAGAAAACACAAATTACTTTACTACGAATCTCACAAGTTACTCATTAATACTCAATGGCAGCAAAAGGGCAATATCTAATATTAAATTGGAAATAACTATGCGTACAAAATTTTTCAAAATTCTATATCATCTCTATATATCTCTCGCTTGTCAACGAGTCAATTTATGATTTATTTCAAAAATAACTAACACAATGATGCTACCATAAATAAAAAAAGATGGATGATGATTCAAGTGTCCAATTACAATTTGAAATTTAATTCTTATGGTTTGTTGATGACTCATCACATCCAGATGAATACGTGTATGGGCAGATGAAGACGTGTATGAAGACGTGTATGGATCTGAAGAAGATAAACCGCTCACTTGAATTCGGTTCCACAACTAGGTAGCAGTCCTAATCCAGGATGGCTTCGTTCTTCACGCCACGCGATAGTTGACTAGAGGTTTGACTGAGCCATCTTGGCCATCCAATGGCCTTTTTGTCGTGCCAAATAAGTGGAATACCATATCAGAATTTTTTCCACCTATTCATATGCTTAATTCAGCCTCGCTACTTTAGGAACCATACTCACCTTGGATTCAACTACAAATTGTCATAAGAGTTGCGAAAATTGTCGGTTTCTAGAATCTTTAAACATTAGCTCAATTTTAAAATGAAAAACGTATAAAACCATAGAAATTTTGGACTTATTACCTCTTTATGCCTTTGTAGCTCATATGGTCATGTTTATGCAAAATGTGTCAAAATGATGCTAAAAAAAATTAGTTGTGAAGGTTTCAATGAGGTATAAGTGATAAAATTAAAGTAGCAGACTGTCAAAAAGGTGTTGATCCTTAGGCTTAACAATGAGTTTGATGTGTGCATTGACACCTTCTCCTTTGTATACGCCTTTCATTAAGTCATTAGAAATAAGGGTATGCATTGTTATTCTTGACCATTCTTTGTAGTTCTCTTTGCCAATGAGTATTAATTAGACTATGGAGATGAGAGAATGCATTTTTAACAAAGCTCGAAAACATTCTAATGAGGGTTGAAGTTGGATCCTTTCAAATTATGGTGGCTAAAATAGGAAGGTGAAGTTTTGAGTGGCATAACTTTTGCATGCGGACTTCGACTGAGGCAAATATTGTGCCATTGGAAATGTATTTCTATGTAGAATAGAAAAAAAGGTGCAACACTAGATCATAAAAGTTTTACCGCCCCTCCCCCCTCCCACAACACCTCCAAAAACAAATGATGTTTAATACCTGAAAATGATCCTGGAAGGTTTCAGACCCAAGTTTGCCAAATTGGGTTCCATTGGTAAAAATAGTCCTATGAGTTGATTCCTCCACTTTTTACATGTTGAAAACATATATATGGATGACAGAAAATATAATTATCCAATCTAAATGACACCTCCACATTTTGGGAGGCTTTTGGTCCTTAAAAGATTTTATTGAATGAGGTGAGGAAATTGTTTCTCCACCTTCTCTTGGGTCTATTGTTTAGCTTGGCCTCAACGTTGTCCTTCAAACCCAATCTTCCAAAGGTCATGTTACCCATGTCTCATAGTTTTGGACTTCTTTTGCAAAATTGTATCCTTTGTTAACTTTTCTTGAGCATCTGGTGCCAAATACTCTATAGAAAGTAGGACTTGTTTCTCTTCTTGATCTAACATGGAAGGTTCATTGAGTTTCAGATTCTTTAAGTTTACATCTGAGTAAATATAGATGTGTCAGGGTAGACCAATTCTATATATGTTATCTCCCACCTTTTCCAGTATATCAAATGAACCATATCACAAAGCCATGATTTTCTTACTATGACCTTCCATCCTTTCCTTGTTCAACTGTAATCGTACTTTCTCTCCCACATTGAATGACTTCTTAGTTTTGTGCTTATCATTCCTAGCCCTATATTTCCCCCGTGACTTCTACAATATCTCTTACACTTGTATATGGATTTGCCTAATATTTTCTACAAATTTTTTCAGCTCTTAAGGCACCCCGTATAAGATCCTCCCTTACTCCTTGTTTCTCATATACAATATCCAAATATGAAGGTAGAAAATATGCAAAACAAGTTTGAAATGGGGACTTACTAGTAGAAGTGTGGACTACTCTGTTATAAGAGTGTTGTATATATACCATAATTTCATCCCAAGTCTCTATATACTTTTGATTATAACCCCTCAAATGTTGCACCAAAGTCTTGTTGACTACTTATGTCTACCCATCTATCTGTAAATGGAACGTTGTATACCTATTTAACTTTTTTTTCTTCATATTCCATAATGTAGTCCAAAATGCACTGAGAAATTTTGTGTCCATGTCTTAAGAGATGCTCCTCAATATCCCAAAGTGCACCTAGACCTATCCTAGGAACAAGTTTGTTGCTTCTTGCTTGTTGATGGTATTTTTACAGGGCATCGTAACACACATCTTGTTGAACCTGTCAACTACCATGAATAAGTAGTCATGTCCCTTCCTGGTTGTCAGTAAAACTCCCACAAAATCCCTATAAATGCTTTCTTAGGTAAGGGATGGTATAGACCCTATGTCTTGTTAACACGTTTGTGGTACAATAAAGTATGCATCCTCTTATGAACCTATCTACATGTTATTGCATCTTCAGACAATACACATACCTCTACACATTGGCCATTATATTCCCTACACCAATGTGCCTTGCAAACTTTGTGGTTTGAGCCTCTCTAATCATGTGCAATCGCTCACCTTTAGTAAAACATAACTTATCTAGCCTGTAGAGTAACTCATTTTTGGAGATGGCAATCAATTGTGTTGTCACTATCGTGCACATGAATTTGTCTCTACAACTACTAAAACACATCCTTAAAGTCCTCATCCTCTAAATATGCCTCTATGGATGGATCATGGGTGAATATCTCCATGTGCATCAGCGTTCCCAAAATTGTGATTTTTTATGTGGGTGGCCTTGAAAGCATGTGGGCCAACTTGTTTGAGATACCCTTTTTATACTTGATAACTAAATGAAATTGTTGTAGAAACCCCATCCACTTATAATGTATGGTTTGTTGTAGCTTACTTTGGGATTGGAGGTATTGTAATAGATGGTGATATGTGTGGATTAGTATCTCCTTTCCCATTAGATAGAGTTTCCACTTCTTAAAATTTGCACCAAGGCATAGAGCTCCTTTTCGTAGGTAGTGTTAGAGCCTAAATCTGCCTTAGGCTGAAGGAAGGAAAAGTTCAGGATAACCACAAACCACGCTCAGTCTGGTAGCTAGCCCTACCAGAACAGGAGAGGGCTCTCTCCGGGTCACACTTAGTAAAAATAAACAATAAGGTCTGAGATGACTCAAAATGAATACTGATTTTAGGCTAGTAAATAAATATGAAAGAGGTAATTTAATGAATGACTGAATTTTCAGGGCTGTATGGGACAAAGGACAACATGAGCTGGGAAATTAAATCAAAGACGCAGAGTATTCCGTGAGGCAAGATAGGTAGGAGGTTTAGAAATCAAATTGAAGTAATATGGAGTGGAGAGACTGTTGAGAGGTTGAAAAGGGCATAACCAATGAATCCTTTTCAAACAGAAGAAGACACACAGAGGATGACCGCTTTTCCAAGGCAGAGCAATAAACTGGATTCTACCTTTCTTACTTAAAAACATTCAACTGGAAATGATTATGAACAAACTATAAAACATAACAAGATACATATGAAACGGAAAGAAAAAACATATGTTAAACTCATACCACATGAATCTCATGAATCAGAGATGCATCATTTTATTAATTTCCTGGCCAAACTATACAGTGAAGTGCTAAGTTTCCTCCACACCTTTCCCAGAACTCAGACCTCTTACAAATGATTTTCAATAAAATAAATAAACTCAACTATGAGAAAACAGATCGACCAAGAATAGGGGATTGTTTAATCATTATTAACAAAAAATGAAAATCCAACCATCTGTAAAAGGAGCAGTGTTACATTTTCTACTCAAATATGTTGATGACCAATGAAGAGGTGAAATCTGTAGGTGTAAATCCATTTGAATCGCAACTGAAGACAAAAATGGGCCACGTAGCTTATTTCTCTGCTACTGTTGATGTCTTTATTTTAAAATTTAGGCGTTTCGGTTTTTGACTGTTCGCTTTCTTTTTTGTCGTTTGAATAAAAATTGTCTTTTAATAAAAATGGCTTTTAAATAAGATTTCGCCTTTAATGAAGGGAAAAAAATGTATTGTTAATGAATGGGTCCAACTGCAATTTTGCTAATCTCACCAAAAGCTCCTTCAATACCAGTGAACGCATATCCATTTGCTTAACAAGATCCGCAATACTTTCCTTATCCTGGATGTCCAAGGTTGGAAAACTAACCAAGGAAAAGTCTTCATTCACCTTACACAATGCATTGGTGAGTTTTCTGTACGAGGATCCTGATCTGGATATTGTTGTAAATATGATAGATCTTGCACGAGGTCTCCATAACTCCTAATAGGATCCATCTCAGAAAATACATTAATGTGTAGCAGCTTTAGATGCATCATGGTTGTCAAAGAAAACAACAAAACATTAGTATATTTCCTAGGTTCACTACAAAGATGAGAATCAAATAAGTGGACTACTGCGAGTCTATAGTCATCCTCTTCTCCAAACAACATGCAACACCAGCTTAAAATCAATGACAAGAGCTCACAAACTACTTGGAGCAAAAATAATTGAGTCGTTTTGCACATTTGATGAAGAAATGGTGAGAATAGGCTTTGGAGAGGCTCTGTGCGTCGCGCACAAACCCAGTGCGCCGCGCCTCTTGGATGCGCCGCGACAGTGTATTTTTACACTATGAAAATTGGTCCAATGTGCCGCGCGGCCTATGTGCGTCGCGCCTTCCTCCAATGCGCTGCGCAGCTGGTTTCAAAACACAATTCGGCCTTAAACAATGCCTTCGCTCCTCCACATTTCCACTTTGGCTCTTTGATGTATTTAGTATGAAAATGAACTCTTGGAACACAAAAATGGTATATATGCCAAGGATTTAACTCTTGATTTCAACAACTAATTTGTCATGTTGCAAACTTTGACACTTCACTTTGAAACTCTGTTTTGCTTCTTTGTTGCTCTGGAACATTTCATGTTTGAAAACTTTAAAAATTACATATTCATTACAAAAAACAAATTTGACGATTTCTTCTTCAAAACAAAGTTTTGAAGAAGAATCATTCTTGAGCATTATTGATGATGAAACTTCTGAAATGAAAACTTATTGGAGACATCCTCATGGCTTGCTGGCATTATTTGACATTCTGAAGACCAGACCCTAGACCTAATGACTAAAATGACTCTTGTTTGACCAAGAGACCATCCATGATTGTAAAGGACTGAAATCAATTTTGAGGAATTTTGACCAAACCAGCAGGTACAAATATGAGGGGTAATGAGTGAAAAGGCCCTTCCATCAGATTATGGCATGCCCCTAGCGGAATGCAACTGAGTGAATCGAGCGAGACACCTAAAAATGAAATGCAAAAAGAGAAATGATCTCTGACGGAGGGATGTAAAGACCGACTCTAACATTAGCTCCAATGGGGATGGTAGCTCCTTGGAGGTGCCAAGAACTACATATTTTTGGGAGAGTAGGCAGTGCCTTCATCCATTGGGCTATGGAGTCATTATTTTGACAAACAACACAAAACTCTTGACTCATTTATTAACTGAAACTTGGCTCAAACTGACTCATTTTTGAACTTAAAATGACTCAAAGACTGACTTGACAAACTCAAACCAAAACTGAAATCCTTCTTCAGAATTATAGCCTTCACTTTGGGCCCTAAACTGAAGAAAAGATCACAGCACACTCTTGCAATGACCTGAAATAAAATGGTATATACAGTGACCATGTAAACTATTAGAGTCGGTCTTGTCAGTCCTCCGTCAGAGATCAAATCTCTTTATGCATTTCATTTTTAGGAGTCCCGCTCCATTCACTCAGCTACATTTTGCTAGGGGCATGCCATAATCTGATGGAAAATATCATGCTAGTCAGTCCCCCTCATGTCTGGCTCCTGCTGGCTCAGGTCTTTTGTCAATGATCACTAAAGTCCATGACAGTCAAGGTCTGGTCCTTTAAAGGACAAAAGTCATTTTCGATAATTAGGTCTAGGGATTAATCAATTTGGTCTTCAACCATGTATAATAAAGCCATGTAGGCCAGAGTGAGGCCCTTACAAAGTTAGGATTTAGAGAGTTTCATCGTCATGTTGATAGACTTCGACTGTTCTTCAAAACTCTGTTTTGAAGAAAAGTCAAACAGTGTCATTTGTGATAAAATTTTCAAAAAAGTCGTTAGTTGATTTCTTTAGGTGTAGTCATGGTTTCCATGGCCAAATGCCCTATCATTCAATCCCTGCAAAGAGTGCGGAAAATTTCATCATTTGAGCTAAAATTTCAAAGGGAAAAGTGAAATTCAGTGTTGCTTTAAGTCAGTGAAAAAGTGTCAAAACATAACATTAGCAAAATGGGTTTTTGAAGAAGCAAAAATTTAACCCATGACTTGCAAGTCTTTATATACAAGTTTCCACCAAAATCAAAGTCATTGTGCTAATCAAGGTCATAGAGAAAGAGTGCAAAGCGTTTGAGAGTGCAAAGTGCGCGTTGGAGTGAAGTTGGAGGCCATTTCTAGAGCGCGGCACACATAGAGCCACCCCACAGTGCAAATTTTCAACGGGCGCGGCGCACTGGGTTTGGCGCGCGGCACACACAAACAAAGGCCCAAAATTGTGCCAAATTTCCTCAAGTTGCTTGTGAAACCCCTCAAATCAACTGGTAGGCTCTATATCATGGCTTGCTCATCAAATTTTATGAATGTTATGGTGGTTCATGGCTATGTATAATGGCCACAAAACTCATGAAACCAACCACTAAAAAAACACCAAAATCCATTGTTGCTAGGGTTGCATAATTGTGGTGTTGATGCCAAGGCTCTGTTTTCCTACCATTTTTCCCTATCCCCCCTTTCTCATTTTTCCTATTATCCCTACCCTAAAACACTACCAAACCCTATTCCCTATCCACTCCTCTTATTTATCAACATAACACCCCAAAACCCTACCTTATCAAAACCCCAAAACCCTACCCTATCAAATACCCAAACCCCCTACATATCCCTAAACAAACTTCTCCCCATACCCCTATTCCCATCATATTACTCCCCTCCTAATACTCCCTTTTTTCATTGTTCCCCTTGGTGGCAGATATCACAAAAACACCTAGTTTCATACCGGCATCAAAGGGCAGCCCAAGCACAGTACACACAACAGTCATGGCATCTGAGCATTCATCAAAGTATGAGATGGAGACACAAAGTGATTCATCCTCGGAAGAACAGGCTCCCAAGAGACATCAGAAGAGTGGCAAACATGTTAGGGATGAGCCTTCACTTTGACACCCGAAACTATCTCAGTGGCAACCGGCATACCGAGTGTTGGAGAATAGTGGCACAAGAAAAAGAAGGTGGATAGGCAACACTATGAGCCTTACATTAAGGCCAGATTCTTGAGGCAGCTCACCAGAGTCTTTCCATTCAGATATTTGAAAGATGAATATGCTTCGCTCATGAAATTGACCATGAAGTACTTCAGCTGTGAGGGGAGGTTCTCTCGTCTATATGCCTATCACATCAAGTTGCTTATGCACTTTACCACGGTGCGGATGAACCTCCCATTTTTCATTCGCAGGAACATAGAGAGGATGAACACCTTCATGCAGCATAAGACCCCTCAACAGCAACTTAACAGTGTTTATCACTTTGCTCTTATCCGGATTTTCGTGGATCATCAGTTGGGATTGCAGGGCATTGCTTGGGAGGACTTCATCTCCTGTGACCTCTTCAACACTTCACATGTATTATCAAAGGCAAGGCATGAGATAGGTGTTCCTTCTCATCAGTATGAGTGCCATGAGACCACTACTATGCCAGTATTCGTTACATATCATCGAGGAAGTAGGCACTTGTTTGCAGCAGCAAAGCGAGTGTTATCTCCACCCAGGGTGGAATGGGCCTCGCTTCCGACATCAACTACATAGGTACAGGACAAGGGTAAGAGGTCCATGCATGACGAGGGGCCATCAGGTGAATAGGAGGCCGACTTCATCCTCATTCAGGATGATGATGCAGATGTGGAGAGTGCCAGACTTAGGATGACCATCCAGGAGTAGAACACGGAGATCCAAGACTTGTCACTCAATTTGGAGAAGGCCAAATGGATCATCAGGTATTTGGACCAGAGGAACAAGCAGCTTGAGGACCAGCATGAGATCATGGAGCTGTAAAGAATCCGTGAGAATCGACAAGCTGCCCAGCAAAGGAGGATCGAGCTCACTACCTTGGAGCAAGAGATTAACAATGACCGTGAGTCTTAGCTCGAGCGGATCAACATCCACCTTGAGAGATTGCTAGAGAAGGCCAACAAAGACAAAACCATACTGAGGAGGATGGTTTATCATTACAGGGCACGAAACATGAGTTCAAAGGCTCGGATAAGGAGCTTGAAGGCAAAATTGAGCAGCGCAACAAAGAGACAAAAGAGGCAAAAAGAGCAAGATTGGCTTCGAATCTTGGCTGAAGCCTCTGTGGCCCAGCATAGTGCCTCTTAGAGAACCTCCAGCCCAAATTTCAAGAAATTTGGGGCAATTGTGGTCA